>APFE030489605.1:31698-45477 GCA_000404065.3 Pinus taeda
ATGCGGAAAGAGTTAATCTTGTGGACAAAACCAACCTCCCTAGAAGCCTAAGACTTTCTAGTGACAAACAAGACAATTAAGAGCAATCCTTCTCTAAACATGCATTTACCATACAAGAACTCAAGTGTTTAGATCCTACCTGTAGTCCAATGCTGTTGTAGTAGTCCAGCCTCGTCGATCCGGATGAGCTCCTCCTTCACTTCGAAACCTGCATTCACTAACAATCAAACGATTAAATAGCACCTGAATATCTCATAAAATAAAACATATTCGACATACAGACCAAGGAGTATATGAAACAACTCATTAATAACAAATTGTTGAGAAGAATGGACTTATTTGTATTAATAGGAAACAAAAGAAACCATTACAACCTGAGCTTTGGTGTTGTGCAAGTTCCTCCCAGGGTCCAGCAAGAGTTTTCCTTTACTTTGATAGCTCACCCACTTCCAAATGAAACAAGAAAGGATGGTAATCTCTCCTCACAAGCTTCTACAAGGAAGTCCTAATTCCAGCAGCATCTACCCTTTGGAATGTTCAGCTTTCAACCTCCCCTCCTCTGGCCCAATGCCTGTATTTATAATGTTCTAGAGGAATTTAATCAGGTGCACCATCAATGGGATAAGCCCCTCTTTTGGATGGGGTAGCTCCTCTCTTGATGGGATAAGTTCCTCTTTCATAGGGATACATGAACCATCTGGAGGCGCTCAATACACGTCAAACAATCTTCTAGAATGCTCTTGAAATGACCACAAGTAACTTTTTTAAGATGAAACTCGCGCCTTTTGACCTTTATAGGAGTACGCACCCATCCCTTTACATACAGAGCGTGCAAGGACGCAGGTACTGTGAACTTGGGATGCGTAGACGCAGGTAAGGTAGAGAGAAACTGCGTACCCAGAGATAAACATGTTTTTTAATGACTTTCTCTCTTTCTTGAAGTTTGAAATGGAGAGCAAAGGTATGAGGCTTGCCAAGGAGAATAGTATGATTGTTGATGGAGCCATACTAACTACAAATACTCATGGTGACAAATTTTAGTGTAACACTATTGTTCCTTTTATCCCTGTTAATATGGCTAATAGATATGCACCCTTACAGCTGCCTGCTAATCCCGGGGCTATGCCTCAGGACTATCAAACAAAAATTACCTATTTTGATGGCACAAATTCCTGCACAGCCCTACAACATACCAAGAAAATGCAGGATTACTTTGAGAGTTATGAGATTGATGATGACAGTGTGAGAATGAAGATTTTTGTCCAAAGTTTGACCATCGATGTCAGAACCTGGTTTAGGGCACTTGCACCCAATTCCATTTTAAATCCAGAAGCCTTATACCAAACATTTATTAATAGATGGGAGAAAAAGAAAGACCCCTTGCACATACTATCTGAGTATGATACTATCAAAAGAGGACCTCAAGAGGCTGTCTTGGATTACTGTGCAAGGTTTAATAACGTTTACAATGCAATACCTCAAAATTTGAGACCTCCACCTGATCTTGCTTTGTACAAATTACCTGATGGTTTTGATGCTGAAATGGCGTATCAGTTAAGGGAAAGAGCCCCTCAAAGCCTTGCAGAGATGCAAGATGTTGCTGTCAGTGTGGAGGCAAACCTAATTGCCAAAAGAAACAGAGCCAGAATAGAGAGAAGAACCACCTTCAAGGAAGAACCCTCAGCCTTAGACCAGAAGCTAGATGTTATTATCAATGGCATGCATAGGCTAGGAGATAGAGTAGAAAGTGTTGAGAGGAAATCATCATGGGAAGGACAACAGCCAAATACCGTAAGGAGCCCAAACTTTCGAAAGAATCAAAACCCGAATGCTGGAAGGGCTAGCCCCGACCATGATATTAGGCCTCCTTTCCAAGAAAACTACACAGAAGCATCCACATCCAGTGAGATAACAGAGGAGACTCATATGAACTTGATAGATTCAAAGAATGAGCAACAAATTTTTCTCACTCAAGAAGACCAATACTATCAGGATGTAAATCAATTTCAGACTAAGACTGGGGAGTCTTTTGACTTCAAACAGGCTATGATTCTGTTGTGTATGAGGTCCACAAGCAATACAAGCTGAGAACAAGAACCATTGATATCCCTGCACCTAGCAAAACAAAATATGCCAAACAGCCCAGCAAGATTAGAGGCAAGGTTATCATAACGGAACCAGCTAATATAACTGTCCCAAACCCGCACCTAGTGACTGTAGAGGACATAACAGACACACAGCCTTGTATTGATCAGCCTCTGCCTCCTTCTTCCTCAAAAGAAAATTTGAACAGCACTCTTAAAAATCTTCCCAAAACAAAAATACCGCAAGCAGTCATTCACCTCAATGCAGACAATCAAAAGGAAAACACAGAAAACACGCTTGAAAGGGAGAAATCTGCTACTGCCAATTCAAAGATTCCATTGGAGAAACCATTTAACTTAGAAGCAGAGATTGGAAAACTTAAGATATCTATCCCCCTCTCAGAACTTGCCAAGCATGATGTTTATAGGCAACAAATTCAAAGGTCACTTCAACTGCCAAAGGTCAGGGATGATGTAAATGTTTTAGATGATACCCCTGAGCTGTTGTTTGGTCCAGAGGTTAATGGAAAATCAACATATGGCTCTGTCCCACCCTTTTATGTCAGTTTGCACATACATGACAAAATCTTACATGAATGCTATGTTTGACGCAGATGCCTCACCAATCTTATGCCCAAAGCTGTAATGGAAAAGTTAACCTGGATGTCACAAGACCCTACAAGATCTATACGTGCCTTGATCAAGTCAAGTCAAGTGTTTAGGGGCTTAATCAAAACCTTGTGTGGTCTTTAGGTTCGCAATTTCCCAACAAGGACAATCCTTAATATATTATTGCACATTCACAAATATTGGCATGTACTATCAATCATGGGGAGCGAAACTCCAAGGATCCCTGCAACGTTGACCTCTCTTATGCCGCACTATTTCTTCTTTTGGGCAACCAAAGAGCTATACAGAAACACTGATTGAAGTATGGTGGTAAGTAGTGAGGGGAAAAGCCCCCAAAATTTTCCAATTTACTCAATCCATTCTGATATGGATTCATTTATTCTTTTTAATGATGACACCAATCCTCCAAATGATGAGAAGCCTTTAGCTTTAGAGCTAGAGACATGTATAAATGAGGAATCGGTTGCCCATGCCCATGAAATGGTCACAACAATCAAGGCAACCAGCAAACAAGAAGAACCTTCGAAAACAGAAATTTTAAATTTGTCCAATCCTAAAATGACTGAAACTCCTAATCCAAACCACAAGCAAGGAATCACATGGTATTTAGAGTTTGATGGTTCTGTTAACAAGTTAGGAGCAGGGGCAGGGATATGGATTCACAATACACATGATAACCACGCAGAGGGTCATGCCTACAGGCTAAATTTCAGATGTACTAATAACATGGCAGAGTAAGAGGCTCTCCTTTTAGGCCTTAAACTGCTCAAAGCTCTAGGATCTGCAAAAGTGTCCATCCTAGGTGACTCTGATTTAATCATACAACAAATGAAAGGTAACTTTGTTACTAATGACAATAGAATCAGGGCCTATAGAACTGCTGCCACAGAAATACTTAATACCTTCACTGAATTTGAGCTTGCCAAGATTTCCAGAGATCATAACATACATGCACATAGCCTAGCCATTTTTGCTAGTACATGCAAGCTTCCCTTTGAGCCAAATCACCATTTCACTGCTGAGATAAAACATAGGCCCGCTGTCCCAAACAATATTAAAGATTGGCAAGTATTTGAAAATGATGCCCAGATTAACAATTTCCTCACTCTTGAGGGAGAATTTTCAAATATAAACATTGACATGGAGGCCATGAACGATTCCCAACAGCAAACAGATGAAAATCAGCAGGCTGTAATAGCTGCAACAGCAAAACAAATCCTTAACCCAACTGTTTTTTACAATACAAACATAGAAGAGCTGAAGCAAATGCATTTAGATGAAGTAGCCAAAGCAGAGGCTGAGTTCATTGATTTAAAAGATAACTTTATGCCTACTGGCCTAACTCCATTAGAAGACATGTTTGATGCAAATGATATCCCCAAAAAGCCAAAAATGGAGCCTTTAAATGCTGCTATAGAAGAACACAACATAGGGACAGCAGAGAAACCCAAAATGATTAAATTATCTAAAAATTTGCCTCCTAACCAAAAACCAAAGTATGTGGATTTGTTCAAAGAGTTCGAAGATGTATTTGCTAGGAGTTATGAGGACTTAAAGTCATATAACACCTCAGTAATTCAACATACCATTCCCTTAAAACCAAATCAAAAGCCATTCAAGCAGAAACTTAGAAGAATCAATCCTATGCTTCTTCCCCTCATTGAGAAGGAAGTGAAGAAAATGTTTGAAGCAGGTATCATAGCACCCATCAGATTTTCTGAATGGGTATCCAATCTGGTTCCCACAAGGAAAAAATCAAGTGAGGTCAGACTGTGTGTAGACCTAAGAAATTTAAACCAAGTCTCTTTAAAAGACCACTATCCTTTGCCTAAAATGGACCACATCCTACAAAGAGTAGTGGGGTCATCTAGAATCTCTTGACTAGATGGATTTTCAGGTTTCAATCAAATACTTGTTCACCCAGATGACCAAGACAAGACAGCCTTCACCACACCGTGGGGAACATTTAAGTATGTTCAGATGCCTTTCGGGCTAAAGAACGTTGGTGCCATCTTTCAAAGAGCAATGGATATTGCATTTGCCAAGAAGATACATGATTTCCTTGTTGTCTATCTTGATGACTTAACCCCTTTCTCCAAATTTGATCGAGAACACCTCAAACACTTAAGGCAAATCTTCATGACATGTAGGAAATATGGCATTTCCTTGAACCCCAAGAAGTCCTTGTTTGGCCTTGAGGAAGGTAAGTTGTTAGGCCATATTATTTCAAAAGACGACATCAGGATTGATCCAGAAAGGATCCAAGCCATCCTCCAAATCCCATATCCAAGAAACATAAAAGAGCTACAAGCATTCCTTGGAAATATCAATTTCCTAAGAAGATTTATCCCAAATTTAGCCGAACTAATAAGACTATTAAGCAACATGCTAAAAAAGGATGCCAAGGTAAGATGGTCTCTTGAAACCAAGCAGGCTTTTGACAGTATCAAAGCTGCCTTGACTCAAACTCCTGTCCTCACAAGTCCGCAGTTTGATAAGGATTTTATCATCTTTTCCTTTGCTTCAGACCACACGATAGCTGATGTCCTTCTGCAAAAGGATGACCAAGGAAATGAAAAGCCAATCGCATTTTTCAGCCGAGCCTTAAGAGATGCACCCTTGAAGTATCAAATCATGGAAAATCAGGCCTATGCCCTGGTTAAAGCCATTAAAGACTTCAGGATTTTTATTTGATATTCCCATATCGCCTATGTCCCAAACTCTGCTGTAAAAGACATTTTAACTCAAGAGGGACTAGAAGGCAGAAGAGGCAAGTGGATTGCCAGCATTCTTGAATATGACATAGAGATAAAGCCCACCAAACTGATAAAGGGACAAGGTCTGGCCAAACTGATGTCCGAAACAAATTTTCAGGCCCTAAACATTAACCAACTGGACAATGAACAGGAGTTGGCGACTCCACAGATCAGTGAAACCCTTTTGCAATCCCCATGGTATGCAAATATTTGTTATGTATTGTTAAACCTGTGTGCTCCCCCACGATTGTCCAGAACTAAAAAGAGATTTTTAAAAATGAAAGCATCAAAGTTTTGCATCTTAGATGGTGCCCTGTTCTGGAAAAATCATGAAGGAATTTTGTTGAACTGTTTAACCATAAATGAAACCAACAGCATCATGAAAGAGTTCCATGCAGGGGACTGTGGAGGGCATTTATATTGGAAGTCCACTGCTGACAAGATTTTAAGGGCTGGTTATTATTGACCCTCTCTATTTGCAGATGTCAAAAAAATTGTTGTTTCATGTCAAAAATGCCAAATCTTTGAAGGAAAAAGAAAATTGTTGCCTTTGCCCCTTAAGCCCATCTCAACCGAAAATCCTTTTCAGCAATGGGGTCTTGACTTCATTGGTGAAATCCATCCTTCTTCTTCAGGCCAGCACAAGTGGATTTTAACAACCACTGACTATTTCACCAAGTGGATTGAAGCCATCCCATGTAGGCAAGCCAATGACTCCACTATTATCCAATTCCTTGAAGGAAATATCCTTTCTAGATTTGGCTGCCCTGAGAAGATCATCACTGACAATGTTGCTGCCTTCAAATCCAAAAAGATGATCAACTTCTGCCATAAATTTCACATTACCTTGGGCCACTCTACAGCCTACTATCCTCAAGGTAATGGCTTGGTTGAATCATCCAATAAAAGCCTCATCAACATCATAAAGAAAGTGCTGGAAGAAAACAAAAAGAACTGGCACAGGAAGCTCACAAATGCCCTGTGGGCAGACAGACTTTCAACTAAGAGATCCATTGGGATGAGCCCTTATGAGCTAGTATATGGCATGGAAGCCAGATTTCCTTCATCTTTGGGCATTCCTACTATCAAACTGTTACAAGAGATTCAAGCTGAACCAAATGACATTCAAAGAAGAATCAATCAGACCATTCATCTTCAGCAAACCAGAGAGCAAGTGTATGACAGAGCTCAAAATTTGCAAGAGAAACTCAAAAGGATGTTTGATAAGAGAGCTAAGGCTGAGGATTTCTGTGTAGGCAGCAAAGTTCTAAGGTGGGATTCACGAAGAGAAGACAAGGGCAAACATGCAAAATTTGATTTTCTTTGGAAAGGTCCATTCATCATCAGCGGTGTGCAAGGCAATAACACATATTTCCTCAAATCTGTAGATGGCAGCACAGCTGAAGAGGGCCCTGTAAATGGCCGAATGTTAAAGCATTATCATGATCCCTTTTGTTGAAGATCTCCCATTGAGATTATTTCTATACATAAATGTTTGTATATATCAGCATTTTGTTTTATTTTTGTGTAACAGTCCAGATGATAGAGCATGCAGAAGAAAGCAGGCAGTGCTTCACAGTTCACAGGAAGTTCAGTTGAGGGAAAATGTTGTTCTCATTCCACAGTTTCAATTATTTAAACAGTCAGCACTAAGAAGTTTTGATTTACAACAACAATAGAAGATCAAGGCAGTCTGACCTATTGTTCTTGAATTTTCACAAGGAAAAGCCATCCCCAAGTGGAGCCACTATTAGCCTCCTGCTGCAGCAGGTTACTCATCTTTCATGATTGACATTTTTACATGCCAAATATGTCATACTTTGCATGCTGCAATGTTCCATATTTGCTACAGAGGCCAAAGAAGGATGCCATGAAAGTGTGCTAGTCCAAGTGCTACTGTTGTGTTCCAATTTTGATGTACTATTCCATTTTTGAAGAATTTTCAGTTAAAGGGAGGTCCAAACAGTTTAATCTTGGTCTCCCTAGGTTTCAATTTCCTGTTGTAGAATATAGAGAATCATTGTCTATCCAAACAGCTTAACCTTGGCAGATTTTTGGACAGGTAGAGAAGCAAGGGTGCTCAACAACCTAATCTGAGCCCCTCGAAGAAATCAGTGTAGATATAGATAGGAGGACAGTAAAAAGAAAAGAAAAGTTGAAAAGCTAGGTCTGCAAGTCTAAGTGCACCCGAACCAAAAAGAAGAAAAATGGCTAGGTAAGTAGGCTGGGTAGGTAGTTTTAAGGTTTCAGAATGTTGATTTGTGATCAATTTCATGTTTTCAAGTGTCACATCTATTTTAGGTCACAATTACCAGACAGTTTTTATATGGAGGAGCTCAAGCGAGGCATGACTAACTTCCCCCTTCTTCCTTATCCCCTAGATTACTCACTAACTTCCCTGAAGAGGTCAATATCTGCTTGATACCTCTTAGTTTCATCATTTTCCATATCATTTACCTTGGTAAAGATCTGCTTTACTCAAGGAGAGTTCATACTTCCTTTATGAATCATTTTCCCCCTTATAGCCTAAGAATCACATACTTAGCGCTTTCTTTATCATTGTCATATTAACTGCTAATTGTACTATGTAGCTCCCTATCTATCTCCCCTTCCCCTACTAAAACTATGATAGTAACTCCCCTATATATTTATCCCCTCCCCCTGGTTGAAAAATAACCATAAAGTTCGCTTGGGAATTGCTAAGTTTATCTGGAAATTAGTAAAAACCCTCATTTGACTCCAAAAAAACCATTTTCCCATGCAAAGGACCCCTTCCTATGCATTAAACCCCTCTTTCCGCCCTTATCCTAAAGTCCCGCATATAAATATTTGACCCCACTCGGACATAATCCCAAAACACACAAACCTAAAGTATAAACCCCCCCGGCATAATATAATTTCGCGCGGGCCCCGTTCTTATCCATCCGCCGCTTTACCTTATCCGCCAGCCGTCAAATCTGGCACGCCCTAGATCTACGGTGGGTGAGTCTTTTTGTGCCCTGACATGCCGAGGGTTAGCGCCCAGGAGATGGGTGGTTTTGCCGTCGTACTCCCGCCACGCGTCACCCTCTCAACTGTGGCGGAGCCCCCTCCTCCCAAACCACTCAAGCGCAAAAGCGGTGCACCTAAAACCGGAAACTGCCCTCCCCTTGCATGACATAAGCACCACGTCACCCACCACATTGCCGCCAACTCACCCCTTCCTGCCTGCGCCTTGCTCACGTCACCCTGCCACCATGTCCCTGCCACGTCATCACCCGGCTGTACTGCCACATCACCCCGCTGACGTCACCCATCGTACTGCTGACATCATCCGCCGAAAGGAAAATCGCGCAAGTGCAAAATCGAGGCTTCGGATGCCCGGAATCAAATTCTAAGGCAAGTGGGGAATCTTTTTTCCCAGCAGTTGTTTTTGCCTCAAAAGGGTCGAAAAGGGCCAATTTAACAGTTTTTAGCATATCAAAAGCAGAAAGAAGCCGAATTTAATGTCAAAATATATCAGGAAGCGGTAGAGAGTATCAGTGTTGCGGCAAAGTGTATCAGTGAAGATTTTTTCAGCGGCCCGAAGTAGCAAAACATTAAAGAGCCCTCCAGCAAAGTCAAAGAAATAGTAAAGGCCATTTAAAGGCTCTCAAATCACAGTTACTGCACATCAAAGTCACATAAAGATCAGTGGACCAAAACTCAAAGCACAGTTATTGCAGAAGCACTGCATCAAGCCACCAAGGACACCACATTAACTCATTTTGATCCAGTTGCTTCTGACACAGCTCAATAGATATTTACTTGCATTTAATAATAGCACAAGTTTAGGTTTAGAAGCTTTTTTCCCGCAGACCTATTTAGGTCGGCTGTAATAAATACTTTTAGATATTTTGCCTATATAAATAGCCCTGAAACATGTAATAGGGGTTGGTTGGTGACTTGTTGTTGGTTGGTTGATTCACTTAAGGAGAGACTCGCACTGTATATCTGATTTTTCCATAATCAAAGACTGCTCAGAAGTTTGGAGAATGGATTGTTTACTGTGTTTAATGGTTGAAGATTGATTGTGGAATTATTGTGTTGTTACATGACTCAATAGTACTTCTTACCTCTGTTTTCCATTCACTAAATCACCATCTTAACAGCAGAAAGAAAGATTAGCTTAGAACTTGTTTAACAACACTCTATGCTCAATTTCTGCTGTTTCTTTATGTTTTCATCTGTTTTAGGCATAAATATGGATTCCACATGGCTCATATTTTCCCTAATTCATCCATGTATGACAGTTATCCAGGGATTCTTTACTGCCCCTAGATAGAGCTCATTCACCTTCCCCCTGTTAAGCTGAGTGAGAGATTCTTAATTGCCTCTCATTCCTTAGATTTCATCCCATCTCTTTAAGCTTGAAGGTTGTTTCATGTGTAGCTACCTTGCTCCATATTCCACTTGTGACCAAGAAAACGCACCAGCAGTCCTACTCCTTGACTCCATGCCCAATGGTTTGAAACTTATCATTTCATACATTGCCTCTTTGCCTGAAAGTATCCTCCTTCCACCCAAACACAAACAAAACCCCTTGAACCCAAGAACTAGCCTAAAATCATTATCAACAAAGCTAAATCATTAAGAGAGAGCCCTCTCTGATTGCAGGTGGGCTAGAACCTGCAATCCAAAGATTGGTTTGTGGTTACCTCGGTCGTATCCCTTCAGGAGCTTAGGGACAACCTGAGTGATAACATCCTCATAGCTTTTGACAGGGTAGCACTACTCCTTGATGGCATCCCGAAATGAATTCCAAGTGGGTGCGGCTTAAAACAGTGAGCCCATGCTTTCATCCTTATGCCCGCAGTAGGTTTCCCACTAGTCCTTGACGTGGGAGGCTGCTTTGAGAAGAGCGAAAATAATATTTTCCTGACTGGAAAAATCATGAACAGAAAAATACCCATCTAGTAGATTTAACCATTTATCTACGACATCAGCATCTATTTGAACCTCGAAGATGGGGATTTCAAAATTAACTTGTACCTTAAAGGGTGTGGCATTTCCAGAGTAGCTGCTAGAAGCCAATGCGTCGCCTCTTGGTAGCCGCTGAAAGATCTGGGCAAAGTTGTCCATCATCGCGTTCCTTTGTCGCTCAAGGGCTTCTTTGAGCAAGATTTTGATAGGATCTCATGTCCCCTCATCTTTCTTTTCATCCACCATGGGGGGCCATTGGGATTTGCGAGGCTGGTCTTGCAAGGGTTCGACCAGTTCAAGCCCTAACTCCTTATATCCCGACCTCGTTGGGGACATGCAAAGAAAATCAGAGAAAAAGGCAGACTGCTCTGATACCACTGATCCGGATTTAAACAAGAAAAAAACAAATTACAAAGATAACCATAAATACAGATATGCAACAAAAATAATACTTCATTTCATTAATGTAAAATACTGAAATATGCTTACAAACATAAATGGAAATAAACCAGCTAGGGCGATGGTAGCTTATCTCAGAGAAGAGATGTGGTAGCTACATGCTTCTAAATTGTGTTAAAATGAGGCTCAAAGACCTATTTATTGTTGAGGAACAATGGAAAACCCTAATCATCCAAAAACCTAACCCTAGGAGATGAAGCGCCAAACTATGGGCCCAGTTTCGGGTAAATTAGTACATCAACTTCCCGGGGTCGTAACTTTGGCCTACGATCTCTGTTTGACGCGCACAATAGCTCATTAGAAAGATCTGTTCGAGGACTACAACTTCAGGAAGAGAAACATTAGTCCACAACCCATGTTGTTCCTAGATTTCCCAAAAAACGTTGTTTAGGGCCTCAAAACGGCTCCGAAAGTTCAGGACCCAAAAAACTGCTAAAAATAGTAAATTGTGCTACAATTAAGGAAACCAAAAAACTGAAAGATACAGTTGTGGGGGTCCAAGTGGGATAGGTGGGTGGCCAGCAACATCCACCTGGATCATCCCTCCCCCCTTAGGGAGCAATGGTCCCCATTGCGTTGAGTTCCTCCATCTGTTGAACTTGGTCCCTCGTGAGCTATTCTGCAATCTCTGATGTGTCCAGTACTGGTGGGAAGCATGGTCGAGGGCATTCCACATTGAACACTCGGTGCAAGCGAAGGAATGGAGGAATGATGTGCTCCAAAGCATTGTTTCCCACAACCTTGGTACTGGTGTACGGACCATATCGAAGTGGTCTGAGCTTCTGATGGGCTCTTGTAAGGCATTCTTTCTGCAGATGTAACCAGACTTTGTTGCCCACTTGAAACTTGTGTGGTACCCCTGTGGGTGAGGAGAATTTGTTCCTATGTTCTTTCATGACTATATCCCTCTGTTGCTGCATGGAGGAACCCTCACGGGGGTCATGGATGTGGCGACGATCTTCCCCTTACTTTGGGAGTGAACCAGACAGAAAATGAATTTCCTAGTTTGGGAGATGAGCTTGATGCCTTTCTTAGTAGTGATCAAATAGGTGGTGGTAGGTAGGGCTACCTCTGGTATCCTGTATAATGAATTACCCAAAGTAATAATAATAGCGCGAGGCCTTGACTCATACACAGCATGTCGCCTTCATAAGTATGGTTGGCCTAATAATACATCACAAGCATCAAGAGGTGCAACATCACACAATACCTCATCTGTAAAGGGCTTGGTGTTGTAGGGAAGGTGGCACTGTTGGCGAACTCGGAGATCTCATCCTTGGTGAAGCCACCCGGTACTATACGGTTGCGGGTGTGGTGTAGTCAGTAGGCCCAACCACTTCACGACCTCTGCTGAAATGAGGTTCTTTTGGCTACCACTGTCGACAATGAATTGCAGCGGCGAACCCTTCACCCACATCTTTGAGTGGAAAAGATGCTCCCCCTCTTCTAGATCTTCGGGCTCATTCTTCTGAACCTTGGCGGTGGAAAAAGGGGCGCTGGGCTCTGCGTCAATGATTTTCTTCCCTTTGCCATTCCCCTTGTCGGGTTCTAACTCAGGGTCGAAACATGCATCTGATTTTGAAGCCTTCAACTCAGCCACCAATGACTGCTTGGTCTGACACTCACTTGTGGTGTGAGTGGGGCTCTTGTGGAACTCACACCACTTTCCTGTGTCCTTCTTCGACTTCGTGGTGTCGTTTCTTTTCCTGTGGCTTCGACGGGTTGTCTTGGGTTGCCCCATCTTGGCTTTGTCCTTAGTTCTGTGACTTGGGGAAGCGTTTCCCTTACTTTGGATTTGCAGATCTAAAGTCTCGCTTCTTCTGTTTAAGCTTTTGCTCAATTTTGACAGCGTATCGGTACGTCGTGCCAAGCGAGGAGATGTTTAGGAACTCCATCTCTTCCTGGTTGGTAGGCAGTCACAGTATTTGAGTACCAAATGCAGCTCAGAATCCTTGATACCCAACTATGTGCGAAGGGTATGAAAAATGTTTGTGAACTCTGGCACATCTTGGTGCCTTCCATGCCGCATCGTGGTCCACTTTATGTATTTGTCCTCATAGCTTTTGACAGGGTAGTACTGCTTCTTGATGGCATCCCGGAATGAATTCCAAGTGGGTGTGCCTGAAAATAGTGAGCCCGTACTTTCATCCTTCTGCTCACAGTAGGTTTCCCACCAGTCCTTGACGTGGGAGGCTGCTTTGAGAAGAGTGAAAATAATCTTTCCCCGACTGGAAAAATCATGAACAGAAAACTACCCATCTAGTAGATTTAACCATTTATCTACGGCATCTACATCTATTTGACCCTCGAATATGGGGATTTCGAAATTTACTTGTAACTTAAAGGGTGTGGCATTTCCAGAGTAGTTGCTGGAAGCCGATGCGTCGCCTATTGGTAGTCGTTGAAGGATCTGGACAAAGTTGTCCATCATCGCGTTCCTTTATCGCTCGAGGGCTTCTTTGAGAAAGATTTTGATAGGATCTCCTACCCCCTCGTCTTTATTTTCATCCGCCATGGGAGGTCATCGGGATTTGCGGGGCTGGTCTTGCAAAGGTTCGACTAGTTCAAGCCCTAACTCCTTATATCTCAACCTCGTTGGGAACATGCAAAGAAAAACAAAGAGAAAAGAAGACCGCTCTGATACCACTAATCCAGATTTAAACAGGAACACAACAAATTACACAGATAACCATAAATACAGATATGCAGCGAAAATAATACTTCATTTCATTAATGTAAAATACTGAAATATACTTACAAACAGAAATGAAAATAAACCAGCTAGGGCGATGGTAGCTTATCTCTGAGAAGAGATGTGGTAGCTACATGCCTCTGAATTGTGTTACAATGAGGCTCAAAGGCCTATTTATTGTTGAGAAACAATGGAAAACCCTAAACATCCAAAAACC
>APFE030489605.1:45621-61277 GCA_000404065.3 Pinus taeda
TCTGAATTGTGTTACAATGAGGCTCAAAGGCCTATTTATTGTTGAGAAACAATGGAAAACCCTAAACATCCAAAAACCTAACCCTAGGAGATGAAGCGCCAAACTATGGGCCCCTTTTCGGGTAAATTGATACATCAACTTCCCAGGGTCGTAACTTTGGCATATGATCTCCATTTGACGCGCACAATAGCTCATTAGAAATATTTGTCTGTGGACTACAAATTTGGGAAGGGAAACATTGATCTATGACCCATGTTTCTCCTAGATTGCCCAAAAAACGTCGTTTAGGGCCTCAAAACGGCTCCAAAAGTTCAAGACCCGAAAAACTGCTAAAAATAGTAAATTGTTCTACAATTAAGGAAACCGAAAAACTGAAAGATACAGTTGTGGGGGTCCAAGTGGGATAGGTGGGTGGCCACCAACATCCATCTGGATCACCACCCCCATGCCATACCTTGATGCCTTGAGGAGAACTTTACTTAGGGGTATTTCACACACTTAGATTCAAACTAAATTTTAACACCAAAAGTGAAGGCCATTCTCCTTCAGACACACACACACAAGAAAAAATAGTGATCAACCTTTCCATCTTTGACCAAAATCACATTCACAAAATACCATGTAGGTATGCATAGCACAAGGGATTCCTTCTCTGATCTCTGCAGTCACTCGAGCCTTCCCTCTTCAGTGCTCCATATGCCACACACAACTAGGACCATTCTCAGTCCTCAAACCCATCTAGTCCAAATACAAAGTGTTGCAACACATTCATTTCCTTTTACACAAGTTATCACCAATTATCATGCCAATCCAAATTTCTGAGCAAGAGAGAGAAAAAATGAGTGTATGAGAAGTATAATCGAGTAATGCTCATAATAAAAAGGAAAAAACAGAAAGTTGTTCAATGACTTTTCTCTTTCATTTTTATAAACACACCTTGACTCTTGATCTTCCTGACCATCACTTTATGGGAATTATTAATTCAAGGCATATATTTTCCTCTCATGTCAATTCCCCTCCCTTTTCAAGGAATCATAATATGTTGGTTGTCCCCTTTCTTCAGCCCTAGCATTTTTACTAATGAAAAATAAACATTACATCATATAATAAAGCTTAACATCATAGCATCAATGTTGGCACCCCAACATTATATGTTCTTAATTACATTACAAAATTTTGGCTAATGAATGCAATGTCACAGTAATGTCAACCTCAACTAAAATTTTTGACTTTGAGAGCACTACTTTTCATTTCAAGAGTTTATTTTAATATTTTAATGATAACAATGTGGATCATAGTTGCAAATGTTGTAACTGTAACCTAGAAAAAAGATGCAAGTAAAAACAACCAATAAATGTAATCTTTAAAAACTGAGAAGTCTGGAGGGTTCTCATCAAGTAGGTAACTATGTTTTGGTTGGCTTCCATGTTGATATAACAACACATTGTACAAAATATTATAGATATAGAATCATATATGTAATTACATCATAAATTTTGAATAGAACGTAGCACAAAACTCTAAGTAACTTGTATATTTTTGGTTCTACTTATATTTCTCGACATTCTCAATTTGGTTCTTACCATCTTGTATTTGAGGTGAGCTATAAGACACTTTATTCTCAAGGTGATGATCTGAGATGTCAAGATTAGGGGGCGAAATTACTGATTTTGGTATCCTACTACTTGGAGTTGTATTTCTAAAGGTGCCTAGGGTGTTTTCCCCATTTCTGAAGCGTCATTTGTAGTTGGATTATTGCTCTTTTCATCATCCATGAACAAGGTTTTAAGGATTTCTACTTCCTTTGGAACAATTTGATCTCTTTGAGTCTTGATGGTAGGTTTAATTCTATCCTCGAAATATTCCTATGTTGTCTACATGTCCACCTCCTCACTTTTCTTTTCCATGACTTCTAAATTTTCAAGGGTGTCAAAGTTGTCAATGTTCACTTTAGACGATACTCCCTAATTTATCTTTCTTTGCTACAACATCGTAGTTTATTATTTTATGTACCTATTATTTACTTTCCTAAAAAGGTTCCATTATATTTGATTGGAGGGTTTTAAACATTACATAAGGAGACTTTGTTCCTCCTAAGTCCTTAGTCATTTTTTAGCAAAATTCCCATACTAATGGCAGCATTTCTCTTGAATGGAAGCTACTCATATTTAGTTCTTGTTGGTGGATCATAACTATCCATATTTTTTTGCAACAATTTTAGAAGTCACTTCTTCAAATCCACTTCCTCACATACTTTAGCACATTGAGAATACACGTTTCCTTTTGGTTAAGTTTACTCAATGTATCAAATTAGTTTATTCCTAATGGCTATGAACGTGTTTTCATCCCATAATATTAAAGGAAGGCATGGCAACCTAACTAGACAAGGGTATATCAGTATTCCTTTTCAATTGTTATTTTTGTCAGTTAAATCATTTATATTTAGAACACAAAATGAACTAAAGGAATAAATGATTTTATTAATATAATCTTTACACTAAATCAAGTACAATGTATATAGGGCTCCAACAAGTGTCTAAGCACCAACTTGGACTTTTTGTGAGGCTCCAACCTCCAAGGCACCAACCCTGTCTTGTCAAGGTGCCAACCTTGGATTTAGGAGCACCAACTCCAAGGACATTAATCCTTCCAATTCTGAGGCACCTTCGGCTTCCTTCTATCCTGTTGGACCTTCGGCTTCATTCTGTCCTGTTGCTTACTTCTCTCTTACTCGATCTTCAGCTTCTTTTGTACCTTCATCGTCTGCCAGACCTTTGGCTTCTCGACCTTTCGACTTCTTCTTTTGTTCGGTTAACCTTCCGGCTTCCTCTGTTCCTTCAAGTTCACAAGTTGTGAACTGTTACCTCTTCTTTGTGATAGATGCCTGAGATACGCTACCCATATGTAGGTCCCACATGCCACATCATCACCTTTAATCGCAATCACAACTTCTGGAGGTCTTCTCATAACATAGTCGATCCCCTACAGCCGACGAAGTGGATGCGATATGATCTTAAGCAGTTGTCAATAAACCCATCGGGTCCACAGCCTTATCGCAATCGACGGTTTGCGGGACTTCGACTGGAACATGGATTAAAAACGACCTTAACCCCCATAGTTGACCGTGATCTAAGGGTTGACTATGAGATCGACGGCTAGGATTTAATGCGGGACTTCAGCCACAATCAAGGAAGTTCGTACTTTCCTACCCCCGCTCTTCTGATAGTTGTTGCTCCTGTGACTTCTCTTCACTCTTCTACTCTTCCAATAGTTTTCTTCTCTACTCCTCTGTTATCGTTGTTGCTCTTTGTTCTTTCGATAACACTTACCCTTGGGCATATGCGATAACCTGCTTCTCTTGCTCCGATGACTTGTTTCTTTGATGGATTTCGATAAACTCTTCATCTTACTCTTTGGCTTCTTGCTCCTGTTGCTCTACTGGATCTACTGTGTCATTTGATGTTCAATTGCTAATCAATTGACCTCATGCGTCATTTTCTTTCAATTGACCTCCTACGTCATTTTCTATTCAATTGACCTCCTGTGTCATTTGTTGTTCAATTGACCTCCTATGTCATTTGTTGTTCAATTGATCTCCTGCATCATTTGTTGTTCAATTGACCTCCTACATCATATGTTGTTCAATTGACTTCCTGCATCATTTGATGTTCAATTGTTGTTCAATTGACCTCTTGCGTCATTTGCTATTCAATTGACCTCCTGTTGTTCAATCCACTTGGGTCCTTCATCTCATCATATCATCATATATCAAACTTTCATCACTATGAGCATTATTATCAATGGGCATCAATGGGAAATCATGTATCAAAGAATTTTCCATCACAAACACTACTATATTGACATCAATAACAACCTAGATTAGCAGTAACTTTCTCTTTCATATTGAAATCAATGAACCAAAGTGTTGAGAACATTCCCAAAGGACACATGACGTAAGGTCTAGAGAAAGAATTAACATATTCATTTTCTCCTTATTTCAGAAAAAAAGGGCACAAAATATCCTCAGTTACAAGCAAATAGAATTACATGGCCTTTTATCTTGTGTTAGTAAATCCACATTTCCATAATCAGGTTGGGCCAAAGGCCAAAAAACTTTCCTATCAAAGCTTTTTCGGACAAAGGGAACACCTTTATATTTGGATCTAGGAATTAGGTTCCAACTAAGGGATGGAGTCCAATCATGATGAATATATCCTACATAGGTCAAGATCCTTTGGTTGGGTTTGATGTGGTAACTAGTAATTTGAATGCTTTGATCTCAATTGAGAATAATTCCTTTAGATTCATTTGGCTATATTAATTTGCCATGATTGTCACTCCCACAACTTAATGTTGTTCAAGCATGAGATTTCCTTAGTCTATAGTTTGAATATTGAAAAACTTCAATCTGTGTAAATTATGGTGTAGATTTTCAACTACTCATGAAGTTTTAATAAAATCACAAGACACAAACCTACTCTACTGCTCTGCAGAATTCAATTCACAATTTATAACATCAATCACAAACATGCAATGAGAAATAACACACATGCACACAATATTTTTCTAGGGGAAATTAATCTGCTAAAAATGCCTTATGCTTGCTTACTTTAATCTGATGAATAGAGATGTATTACAATTGCTAGCTCAATCTGAGATCAACCTGCAAGTGAATAACCTATCCCTCTGCTCACTGAGAAGTTCTGACCCAAACTTAGTCAATTTCTTCCTCTACTTGAGCCCTTATTTCCTTGTGTAATTCCTAAGGAAATCAAGCCCATATTATTTAGGAATTTCCTCCAAAATGCTTGCGCAATTCCCAAGGTTGATCATCTGATTGCATGCAACACATGTACACTCAAGACTAGTCTACAATTGATGTTACACTACCTTGGAATCTCCACCACAACTGGGGAACTCAAATTCTTTGCATGCACTAGCTATTTTGGGTTGATTGATCAGTTAACTAGATGATCACTAAGTTTGACTAAAGCTCCACTGCACAACTAACCTTCCACTAGTTCCTCCAACAGTTAGAACTAGTTTAACTTAAAACAACTTGAAATAATTGACCTTGATTGCTACAAATTAGCAATCACACATGCTTAACTGATCTCAAACTTTTCTAAGTCAAATTTACTGAGCTATCTAAGTGACAAGAGCCATGTCACACAAGTTAACTGCATCCAAGTTGTCTTCTGATGTGGAAATTTGAATTTTCCCAATTTGACCAAGGCAAAATCAAATTGAGAATTTCTTGCTTCATTTTTCAACACTCCATCTTAGCAAGAAATGGATTATCAACCACCCCTATCCTTCACTCGTGGAACTCAAACTCCCCCCTTGACAAAGCCTTTATCAAAATGTCAACATCTTGTTCCTCTGTTAGAATGTATTATAACAACATTATTCGCCTTTGCACACGGTCTCATAAATGGTGATACCAGATAACTATATGCTTGGATAAATCATGAAATATAGGATTCTCATAGAGCTTGATGCAACTTTGATTATCACAATAGATCATAGTTGGATCCATCATCTAACTAAACAGTCCCACAAGTATCTTTCTCATCTACATCACCTCAAATGTTGCTTGACTTGTAGCCATGTATTTTGCTTATGTCGAGTTGAGCGCCATAGATCTTTGCTTCATGTTGTACCAAGAAAACAACTGGGAACCCACCATTGAAAATTCCACCTAATGTACTCTTCCATTCGAATGGACTCTCTATCCAATCTGCATCTATGAAGCCACACAACTTCACTCCCTTTGTCTGTTTGTACCATAGTCCAAACTAGGTAGTGCCTCTAAGGTACTGCAAAACATGCTTAACTACCTTCCAAAACAATTTGGTCGGCCTAAAGATAGCTTGGCTGATTCAGGTGGATATTGGTGGCCACTTGCCTATTCCACCTAGACCTCAAGTCGGTTTCATTTGTTTCCTTGTTTATTTCGGCATTTACTATTTTTAGTAGTTTTTCGGGTCCTGAACTTCCGGAGTAGTTTTGACCCCTTAAATGACATTTTTTGAGGTCCACTACAGGCCTATAGCCATAGGCAAGGGCCTATCGCAAATCCTGTAGTACTCAAGGAGACCTTTCCAGCAAGGTATCATATGTGCCAAACAGAGATAATATGACCAAGTTACAACCCCGGGAAGTTGGTTACCCAACTAACCCCAACGGGGCCCACAAACTCTGGGAGTTACATCTCCTGGGGTTAGGGTTTTGGTTGTTTAGGGTTTTCTCTTGTTGTTCAATAATAAATAGGCCCTTGAGCCTCATTGAAACATAGTTCAGAGGCATGTAGCCGCCACATCTCTTCTTAGAGATAAGATACCATCACCCAAGCTAGTTTATTTCCATTTTGTTTGTAAGCATATTTCAGTATTCTAATATTAATGAAATTAAGCGTTATTTCAGCTGCATCTCTGTATTTATGGTTATATCTATAATTTGGTGCGTTCATGTTTAAGTTCGAATTAATGGTATCAGAGCAGTCTACTTGTTCTCTATTTTTATTTGCATGTCCCCAATGAGGCCAAGGTATAAGGAGTCGGAGCTCGATCTGCTTGAACCTTTGTAAGACCAACCTCGCAAACCCTGACGACCTCCCAAGGCGGAAGAAAAGAAAGACAAGGGGGCACGAGATCCTTTCAAAATATTTCTTGAGGAAGCCCTCAAGCGAAAAAGGAACGCGATAATGGATAACTTTGCCAAAATCCTTCGACAGCTACCCACAAGTGACACATCTTCATCCAGCAGCCACTCTGGAGGTGCCACTCCTTTTAAGGTACAAGTTAACTTTGATATTCCCATATTTGAGGGCTAGATAGATGCAGACACCGTAGATAAATGGTTGAATCTATTGGAAGGATATTTTTCAATTCATGACTTTTCTAATCAGGAAAAGATTACCTTTTCACTTCTCAAATCCACCACACATCAAGGACTGGTGGGAAACCTACTATGAATAAAAGGATGAGAGTGAATCCTCACTATTTTTAGCTGCACCCACTTGCGATTCTTTCCGAGACACCATCAAGGAACAATATTTCCTTGTCGAGAGCTATGAAGATAAATACATAAAATGGACCACGCTATGGCAGGGAAGGGACCAAGATGTGTCGGAGTTCATAAATGTTTTCCATACCCTCTACACGAAGTTGGGTATCAAAGATTCTGAGCGGAATTTGGTACTCAAGTACCGCGACTGTCTACACAAGTACATCCAGGATGAGATGGAGTTCCTCACTTGGCACAACATACAGATATGTTGTCAAGATCGAGTAGAAGTTTAAAAAAAAGAAGCAAGACTTTGGATCTGTGAATCCGAAGCAAGGAAAATTCGCCCCCAAACCACAGAGAAAAGGCCAAAGCCAAGGCGAGGTGACCTAAGACAACCTATCGAAGTTGCAAGCATAGAAAAACACCATGAAGCCAAAGAAGGACACAGGAAAATGGTGTGAGTTCCATAAGAGCTCCACTCACAACACAAGTGAGTGTCAGGTCAAGAAATTATTGGTAGTGGAGCTGAAGGCTTCCAAATTAGACGCAAGTTCTGATTCTGAGTCAAAACCCGACAAGGGGAATGACAAAGGGAATCATATCATTGACACGGAGCCCAATGCCACCATGGCCACCACCAAGATCTATAAGAATGAGCCTGAAGATCTAAAGGAGGGGGGATGCCTCTTCCACTCACAGATGTGGGTGAAGGGTTCTCCGTTGCAGTTCATTGTTGACAGCAGGAGCCAAAATAATCTCATTTTAGAAGAGGCCGTGAAGCGGTTGGGCCTACCAACGACAACACATCCACAGCCTTACACCATTGGGTGGCTTCACCAAGGATGAGATCTTTGTGTCAGCCAGCAATGTCGCCTTCCCTGCAACATCAAGTCCTTCATGGATGAGGTACTGTGTGATGTTTCTCCTCTTGAAATTTGTGATGTATTATTAGGAAAATCATACTTGTGGGAGAAACATGCTTTCTATGAGTCTAGACCTTGCTCTGTGATTATTACTTTGGGCAATAAGTAGTAAAGGATACAGGAGGTAGCCCCGCCTATTGCCATCTCTTTAATCACTGCAAAGCAATGTGGTAAGATTATTTCCTAGACTAGAAAATTTATTTTCCTTATGATACGCCCTTAGGGAAAGAAGAAGGTTGTGGTCACAACTTTCAGACATGGCTCCACCACACAACAGCAACAGATGGACAAGGTCATGGAGGAGTACAGGGACATTTTAGCCTCACCTACAGGGGTACCTCTGCACTGTCAGTTCAAGCACTCCATCTATCTGTCCCCTGGTGCGTTGCTACCCAATGGACCAATCTATTGACGCTCTGTTCTAGAGAATAATGAGATCAAGAGGTAGATTCAGGAGCTATTGGAGAAAGGGCACATAAGGCCAAGCTCATCACCCTGTGGGAGCCGATTGTATTAGTACAGAAGAAGGGCAGGACCTGGAGACTCTCTATTGACTATCAGACACTGAACAAGATTATTGTCCGAAATAGGTACCCAATCCCACGGATTGATGACCTTCTGGACCAGCTTAAGTGATCAGGTGCTCAAAATTAGGCTCAAAACTCAAAGTGTCAGAATCTTGCTAAACTTAGCTTCGGATCTAAGATCTCATCATTATAATTCCAACGATGTGAATGACACTCGAATCCAAGCTCGTATGAAAAAGTTAGAGCAAGTCAAAGTTCAAGTTTGACTTGGACAAGTGGTAGGAAAAGATGATGTGGCAAGGCCTTTCAGTGAATGGGGAAGTGCCAAGTGGCAGGCATCCATTAGCCCCCACATTTAACAAATCACATATCGCAGGCTGGTCATGTTAAAGAATCGGCCCCAAGCAAGGTCAGGTTTGCGATGCGATAAATCGCAATCGCAGTTTGCAATAGGGAAGGCATTGCAGAAATCGGCCCTCGACGTACCCAAGTTGCAATGCGATAATCGCAATAGTACACCACAGAAGGCAGATTCCCACATTATGTTACCCACCAGTTCTCCGTTGATTGTGATTTGCGAAAGGATCCCATATGCGATGCGACTATGGGTTACAGTTAATAGTTTCGTTAGGTCCACCATATTGAAATCGCACATTGCCCTGTCAGATTCATAGACCATAAGACTGTCAGTTTTCCGCTTATTACAATTTACAATGGGACAGTCGGTGCCAACAGATTATGGACCACCGCACAGTGAAATTTTTGCTCAGCTAGTTCTTTTTGGAGCTAATTTGTAGGATTATGCCAGAAATGGGGTAATTTGTGGAGCAAATATTGGGAAAACAAGGGGAAGTCATAACTTCTTCATTTTTCCACCAAATTGGATAAAAAAAAGAGGCTATATAGCCATTTTTGGACATTCTCGACTCATTGTAGCAGGTTTCAGAAGCATTTGAGCATTGTAAACACATCTTTTTACATTTTTGAGCATAATAGAGAGGCCCAAGCCATTCGAAGCTGGACCAAGGAGACGTAGCCCAGGGGGATTGAACTGATTTATCATGTTCCTGTTGTAATGTGTTTTTGATGATATTCTGTACATGTTTATGTTGTTGTTCAGTCTCTTATTTATGTTAAATTTCTCATAAACTTAACATAAAAACTCATCATTTCACTTGCAAAAACTCATGAATCCTTAAGCACAATGAAAGCATCTTGTTTTTAATCTAAGGATGATCTTAGCACAATAATAAAATATTCTAAATCAGATCATTAAGGGGGCCAAGTATTTCAAAAAAATTGACTTGAATTCTAGTTATCACTAGGTTCCTATCGAACCCTCTGATGTGTGGAATAATGCCTTCAAATCCAAGGAGGGCCTTTTCGAATGGTTGGTCATGCCTTTCAGTTTGATGAATGCCCCCGCAACCTTCATGAGATTGATGGAAGACATCTTGCGACCCTTCACCAATACATTCGTGGTGGTGTATTTAGATGACATCTTGATCTTCAACCAGAGTTGGGAAGAGCACCTCCACCATAATTGACAGGTCCTTCCAACCCTGCGACAACACAAGTTGTGTGCCAATTTGGAGAAATGCACTTTTGGAATAACCCAAGTTCAATATCTAGGGTACATCATTGATGATCAAGGTGTACATGTGGACCTAGCCAAGATACAAGTCATTCGGGATTGGCCAGCCCCAACCACTCTAACAGAGCTCTGTAGCTTTCTAGGTCTTACCAATTTCTACCGCAAGTTCGTGTTGGGGTTCTCTCATATCACTTAGCCTTTAAGTCAAATCATCAAGGGTGGAGTGAAAGCAAAGTTTTTTTGGTCTGAAACCCAAAAGAAGGTGTTTTCCAGTTTGAAGCATCGCCTCTGCTCTACACCAGTGCTCACATTACTAGACCTGCAACAACCATTTGAGATTGAGACAAACACTTCCGACTATGTTATTGGCACATTTCTTACTCAACAGGGGCATCTAATGGGATACCACAGTGAGACACTTTCAGAAAAAGTCTGAAATTATCCCACTTATGACAAAGAAATATATTTCATTGTGTAGGCCTAACGTCAATGGAAGCATTACATTTTGGGGAAGGAAACGGTCATCCACACAGACTACCGACCCCTGCAGTCCATACAAACACAAGGGAAGTTGCAGAATGATCGCAATTAGAATGGTCCACCTACCTACAATAGTTCCATTTGAACATTAAGTACAAGAAGGGAAGCACCAATAATGTTACAGACTGCCTCACCTGACCACCAGTCATGGAGCTGATCATTGTGCTCGAATCTTATGGGCACGAGACTTCGGGGTGGCCACATCTTTACTAGAGTGATCTAGAATTCAACAACACATACCAAACAATCCTGGAAGGGAAGCAAGTTCCAAATTTTAACTTTCAGGGTGCACTGTTATGCCACCTGGGACACATCTATGTTCCTTCAAGCGAGCGTGCCAAGATGATTTGGGAGGTGCACTACAGTCGGGTCACTAGACATTTTGGAGTAAATAAAACAGTGGCGGTATTGCAGAAGTATTTTTATTGGCTGAAACTTCGTGAGGATGTTGGGAAGTACATTAGATCCTGCACTACCTGTGCCATTTCCAAACCAACCATCAAGAAGCAAGGCCTATATACTCCTCTACCTACTCCTAGTTGACCTTAGGAATCTATCTCCATGGATTACATGTCGGGTCTTCCTTCTACTAAGCATGACAATGACTATGTTTTCATGGTTGTCGACAGATTCTCTAAGATGGCCATCATGGCGGCCTGCAAGAAGAGTATCACAACAGACACAACTACTAAGCTCTTCTTTGAGTGAGTGTGGGTACACTTTGGGATCCCATGGTCCACTGTCTCAGATTGGGACAACATATTCTTGAGTGCATTTTGGTTAAGTCCCTGGTCAATGCTAGATACAAAACTTACTAAGTCCATGACTTTCCAACCCCAAACTGATAGCCAAACAAAGTTTCTCAACAAGATGATCATACACATTCTATGCACGTACAACTTGAAGCATCCACGCACATGGGATGAAAGTCTCCCCTATGTCTAGCATAGCTACAACAAATCTCTCCACAACTCAACGAGCCATAGCGTCATTCAGGTAGGGTTGGGATTTCAGCCATTATGTCCCATCGATGTGGCCACACCATTTGCAGCCACTCAGGCAGATTTGGCTTACGTCCAGTTCGAAGCCAACAAGGCTAACAAATTCATTGAGCACATTCAACACATTTGCCAGTAGGTCCATGATATATTAGACAAAGCCAATGCTAAGTAAAAGCAGCACCATGATCAACATTGAGTGTCTTATAAGTTTCAGGTGGACAAAAAAGTTTGGCTACATTTGCAGAAGGAGCTCCTCGCTGGACCCCACCGCAAGCTTCACCTGCTCCAATATGGTCCATACACAATCACCAAGGTTGTCGATGACAATGCCTTTGATCTCAGCCTCCCACCGTTCCTTGGTCTACACCCAGTGTTCAATGTAGACTGCCTTCAACCATGCTTTCCACCATTGTTGGACACATCCGACATTACAAAACAAACCACACCAATAGAGCTCAACCCGGGCTGCATGGAACAGGCCACAATTGATCAGCTCATGGACATGCAAATCAAGAACACTCGCTAACAGAGGATCCAACTATATCGTGTTGTCAAAGCAGACCAACTCCTTCATCAGGGCAAAAGGTTCACCAGGGACCAGGTTCAATAGAAATTCCCTCACCTCATGGAGGTTTTGCATGCAATGGGGACTGTTGCTTCCTAAGGGGGGAGAATTGATCCAGGTGGATATTGGTGGCCACCTGCCTATTCCACCTAGACCTCCAGTTAGTTTCATTTGTTTCCTTGTTTATTTCAGCATTTACTATTTTTAGCAGTTTTTCAGGTACTGAACTTCCGAAGCAGTTTTGACCCCTTAAATGACATTTTTTGAGGTCTGTTGTAGGCCCATAGCCATAGGAACAGGCCTATCACAAATCCTATAATGCTCAGGGAGACCTTTTCAACAAGGTATCGTACGCACCAAACAGAGATAATATGACCAAGTTACAACCCCGAGAAGTTGGTTTCCCAACTAACCCCAACGGGGCCCACAAACTCTTGGCGTTACATCTCCTGGGTTAGGGTTTTGGTTGTTTAGGCTTTTCTCTTGTTGTTCAATAATAAATAGGCCCTTGAGCCTCATTGTAACACATTTCATAAGCATGTAGCCGCAACATCTCTTCTTAGAGATAGGCTACCATCGTCCAAACTAGTTTATTTCCATTCTGTTTGTAATCATATTTCAGTATTCTAATATTAATGAAATGAAGTTTTATTTATGTTGCATCTCTGTATTTATGGTTATATTTGTAATTTTTTGCATTCTTATTTAAGTTTGGATCATTAACTGAGTTGGTTGACTGCATAGCACATATATAATCATGTGTTCACAAGATACACCAGTGAACCCACTAACTACCGATAAATGGTAGCATTCACTTCTTCACCTGAAGTGGCATAATCCTTCCTCCAATTGGTCACTAGAGGTGTCTCCATGGGTTTACAACTCTCTATACGAAATCTCTGTAGTATCTAATTTGCATACTTTTCTTGAGACACAAATAGTTCCCCATCATCTCGCCATACTTCCAACCCAAGGAAGTAGTGCATCAGACCCATGTCCTTCATTTCGAGTTCCCTTGCAAGGTCCTCCTTGCAAGATCTAAGCAGCTGCGCATCACCAATTAAAATCAAATCATCAACATATAAGGCGATAATAAGCAATTTACCTTCTACCAAGATGTGATAGAGGCTTGCATCCACTTCACTTTTGGTGAAGCTCAAACCAGTGAGATAGTTGTCGATCCTGGTGTACCAAGCATGGGGTGCTTGTTTGAGACCATAGAATGCTCGCTTGAATCTGCACACATGAGACTCCCGATCAAATGTCTCAAAACCTTTTGGTTTCTCAATGTACACCTCCTCCTAAATAACTCCATTGAAAAATGTTGTTTTTACATCCATCTGGTGGATCTTCCACCCCATCAGCGTAAACAGCGCAATAATTTATCTAATGGATGAGTACCTTACTAGAGGAGAAAAGGTCCCCTCATAGTCAATTACCTCAACTTGAGAATATCCATTGGCCACAAATCTAGCCTTATACTTCTCTATGCTTCCATCTACTACATGCTTCACCTTGAAGATCCATCTCTAACCCACAACTGATTTGTCTGTTGGTTTTGGGACCACTTCCCAAACACTATTCTTTACAATGGATTTGTACTCTTCCACCATTGCATGAACCCATACAATTTGCTCTACTAATTCCTCAAAAGAAGATGGCTCAATCTCTACAAGATTAGTCATTAGAGCCATGTAGCTAGTGTACCGTACATGCCACCTTTACCTGCGCAAATTTGAAGTAGCTCCCACATTTTCCCTCACATCCTACACAAGTCTATCAGCTTCACTGGTTTTTTTCGTACCTTCTTTAAATGGTTCTACTTGAGCGGATGTCTCCACTCTCTGCTCCTCAAATTGTGGCTTCTCCATAACTTCCTGAGGATCCTCCTTTGGAGATAAAATCTCCTCTTCTAGTGGGATCTAAAGCTCCCTCTCAAGAGAGCGTCGCATTGCTTTCTCCTCATCAAACTTTACATCCCTTTGCACAACTATCATTCTGAGGGATGGTAAGTATGCACAATAGTTGTGAGGAGTTTTTGTGTGACCCACAAATACCCCCAACTTTGTTGTTGGCTCAAGCTTCTTCCTTGATTCTTTGGAGACATGGTAGTAAACAGAGGCTCCAAAAATCCTGAAGTACAACACATCCGACTTTCTCCCCGAGAAGGCCTCTTCCGGTGTAATCATACCAAGAATCCGATGGGGACTTCGGTTCTGCAAGTAGACTATTGTGTTGCATGCCTCTGCCCACGAATGAAGTGCTAGGCCTTAGTCATGCAACATAGTCCTTGCAACTCCCACAATGGTGTGGTTCTTTCTCTCAGCCACCCCATTTTGCTATAGGTTGTGGGGTGTTGTCAGCTCTCTTCAAATGCCTTCTTTCGCTCATAAATTTTTGAATCCATTTGAAACATACTCACCTCCATTATTGCTCCTGAGAGACTTCACCTTCTTAGCGATTTCTTTCTCAACCAGTGCCTTGAATTTTACGAACTTGGAGAATGTCTCATCCTTCTTCCACATGAAGAAGTTCCAACACTTCCTTTAGAAGTCATCAATAAAAATGACAAAATATTTATGTTTTGTAGTGGAGGTTATCGAGAAAGGTCCATAGAAATTAGAGTGGATCCTTTCTAGGATTGCATGTACTTTGATGTCCCAATCATGGAATGTGGATTTGGCATACTTCCCCAAGGTACAACTTTTGCATACATCCTGCTGCTCAAATGCTCCTTTAGGGAGGCCAATGGTTATTTGTTGCATAATATTTAAGGTGTCATGATGCAAATGGGCATGTCTTTTGTTCCAAAGTTCACCGACATCTCGGCTCTGCACTTTCTTCACCTTATTGCTTAATGCAACACAATATTCCACATCTAGCTTATATCAGTTCTTCACATGAACCCCGATCTACTTACCTATCTCGTGGCTATGTGTCTTAGGAATGCTTTCCCTTTGCTGAAGATCACATCATAACCATGGTCTTCTAAAACTGCAATAGAAATGAAATTTTTCTTTAGGCCTAGAACGAACATGACATCCTTGAGTCTGAGAGGGGATCCCAATGCCCTTTGAAAGGTAACTGTACCAATCTTGGTCACGTTGTACTTTCCATCGTCCCTTAGCTCGATGTACATCTAGAGATCTTTCTCCTCCAGGTCACTAAAAAAATCTCTACACCCTGACATGTGGAACGATGCACCTGAGTCTAAGTACCACATGCTCCCCATCACTGTTTTGGCCATGCATGTGATAAGGGTGAAGTCAAGATCGAACTGTGAAGCCAAGGCTTCACCTGCTCCTCCTTCTGAGTTATTCTTGCTCGAATTTTTGTGTGGACACTTCGTCTCATAGTGCCTGAATTCATGACAATTGAAGCATTTAATTTTGGACAAATCTTTCTTCTTGCCCCCTTGGCTGGATTTTGGTTTGGTTTGAGATTTCTTCCCTTTTCCCTTCTTTCCCTTTCCAACCAATGCAAAGTTTTCTTCAT
>APFE030489605.1:71842-100840 GCA_000404065.3 Pinus taeda
AAATAAGTTTTTGAAGAGACTTGAAGAGATCATGGTTCCTCCTGAATTGAGGATTGTTGTGATCCGTTTCTACAAGAGTGTCATTGCCAAGCTTAAGGCCGCCATTGCCCAACTTAAGACCAACAAAGGGTGGTCTAAAGATATTAAATGCAAAATCGAGGTTAAGCAAGGGTGTCCCCTATCCCCCACCCTTTTTGGCATTTACATCAATAAGCTAGAGGAGTGTCTAGAAACTGTAAGTTGCAAGGGCACCGAGCTTGCTAGTATAATCATTACTCTTCTCCTATATGCTGATGATATCGTTCTTCTTGCAAAAAGCCATGATGACGTAGACAAGCAGCTTAAGACTCTTCATGTCTATTGAACCAAGTGGTTATGACAGCTAATACCAACAAGACTAAAGTTATGATAATTAAATCCAAAAAGATCACCCATGGTAGTTTCGTCTATGATAATCATTGCTTAGAGCAGGTTTCTTCTTATAAATATTTGAGTATTGACTTTCCTGGAATTACAGCATTGACAAAATAATTATTGGAGGTTGGAAAGCTTATTATGAGCTTGAAAACAATTGTAAGTAAACAAAAAGTTCATCTTTGAGACTCTTGTCGCCCCTGTTGTCTTATACAGATGTGAAGTTTAGGGTTGTAGTATATCTAGAGATTTGTGGAGAAAGATTGAGATGATTCAAAAGAAATTCATAACCTACAACCTCAAGATCAAGGGAAATACTCCCTATCCTATCCTATCCTCTTGATCGAAGTTGGCATGTCCCCCATTGAAAGTACAACTATCTTTAGATGTTTGATGTGTAACAAGAAGCTTTACAACATGGAATCTAGGAGGCTCCCCCACCTTCGCCTCAAGCGCGGGTGGCATAAGGATGCATAGTCTTGGCTCAACCATTGGGGGATTAATGAGGAGATCATCATGGGAAGCAAGGATAGTGTCAAAGATACTATTACCTCCAATTTTAAGGACAAGATGTAGGATGATAAGGAGTTGGAGGGTAAAAGAAAGCTAAGATACTATAAGGAGGTGATTAACCCCACCCTTGATAACCAGAATTATCTCTCTGTGTTGACCAACACTAAGAAAAACCCGCAAATTGCTAGGATAAGAACTAATTCTCATGAGGTTCGAAGTGAAACCGGGCAATGGTCTACTCCCAAGATTCCCTGGGACGATAGAATATGTCAAATTTACAATACTAAGAGGGTGGAAGATGAAAAACACTTCCTTTTAGACTGCCCGACTCTTACTCACATCTGCTCTCAATTCCCTAACATTTGCCACACTTCCAATCTACTTGACTTGTTAAGTCAGCCCAACTACAAAGATCTTTGAGAGCTTCTTTCCCTTCTTTTCGATCATAGAAACAAGATTTTGAAAAATCACAATTATAGTCTTTTTCTTTTCTTGAGGTCCGATAGACTACATTAGTCTTAGTGGACATTAATCATCATCATCATTATCATCATTATCTTATTTCTATCATTACATATATATACAAAGAAATATAAGTGACTACTATCTACAGAGTCAAAACATCAAACAAAGACTTTTTCTTATAATTATCTTTTGTTTTATCCACTAAATCACAAGAGTAAATTTCATAATACTTGCATGTGTTACACCGTGTAAATATATTTTTTAGTTTTATTGATATGATAGGTTTGATTTTTAAAATAATTTTTATATTCATATAGGGCATCGTTTACTGAGGCGGAGGAATTGCTTGGACAGTCAAAAGTGGTCGGAATCTGACCAAAAAAATTTCAAAAAATCTTACAGTAGCAGTGTTTGAATCATATTTTTGATGGTGAAAATGGATTCAACGCCATCAAAAACCTTCGGGGCACCCAAAATCTTGAAGTTTGAGAGCTATAAGTTGAATTTATGAAAATTCTTGCTGAATTTTATCAAAATCTTACCAAAATTCCCATGATTTTCAGGGCAATTTTACTGGCTAGTTAGACTACGACTTCATATAATACTAAAGTAAAATGTGAAATCATTTACTTTGAATATCAAAATAAAATGGGAAACGTGTTGAAATATTTATAATATTTTTTGAAATTTCAAATGTGTTGTATTAGTTTTGAAAAATCATAATGAAAATATACAATTAAGTTAAAAAATAAATTCAATATAAAAGTTTTTAACTAATTTTTTATATTTCAAAGATCAATATGGATATAAAAAAGAGTAAGGATATGGTATAAAAATTTTAAATACCTACAATTTGAACGAGGAATTAAATCATTTGAAAAGGATTTTTTTGAATAAATGATTATAAGGAAGGCTAAATTGGCAAAATCTTGAGAAGAAGGAACATCAATATTGCCTGGTAGACTAGATCCTCGATCACAAAAAGCCGTGTATGAAATATCATGTTCTTGTGGCAAGTGCTATGGTGAAACAGGGCAATATTTCCATGCATGCTTAAAAGAATATGCATCAAACATGTGTAGATATCATGTTTATAAATTAACTCTCATTGATGACTCTCACAACTATGAAGGGAAAAACATTACATGAAAATGATAATACAACATTGTTAGCAAAGGAGGAACACTACATGAAGATGATAATAAGATATGTGGTAGAGATCGACAAAAAAAAGACAATAGACTCAACAAGGATAATACCGTGAATCCCAACAATACTTAGAAGCCTACCCCAAACTAATTAAAAAATATATGTAATTAATAAATTAGTAATACCCAATGTGGAATGATGCTAATTTTAGTTTCCACATCAAATATTTATAAAATTAAATCATCCTTATTTCCTCTCATCCCAATTATTGCATTACTTATTTTATTGAAATCTAAAATTGTAGTATCTAAGGGGATAGTATGGAGTACGGAGGGAGGTACCCAAGGGAATAATGTAACAATGAGATCAGTCATAGTTATAAGGTAAGCCCGTAGTATTAGATATATGGTATTGAGATAACTATGATAATGACCCATGGTATTGTATGTATGAATTATATATAGAGGCCTCCCCATTGAGAGATGTCAAGGAATATTGTATAACAAACATATGGCTTATGGAGTGTTCTCCTTCCTTGAGTAGTTGTATGGTGTTACTCTACCTCAAGGATTTTGATTAATAAAGAGAAGTTTATCTGAAGTTTATCTATTTTGATCTTGTTATTCCTTGGTATATTTGCTTTATTATATATTTGCAAGTCAGATATATTATAAGTGGTCGCCTCCTCTTTAAAATGAACCACTACGAAACCTTTCCATTGGTTTGGACATAATGATTTTTGTCTTTCTAGCAATTCTTCAATAGTAAGACCCTTATCATTCCCTGTAAAATATTTCTTGCTAGAAGTAATGAAGAGGGTTTTGAAAAAAAAAATCACTTACTTGGCGAAAATTTAAAATGGTCATAGTTCGGTCAATATTGCTTAAAATTCTTATTATGACCTGTTTTCGAAAATAGAACAACCATTATGCATCTTCCCATATGATAGAAATCCCGATCTAGGCACTGGAATTTTAAATTTGCGCTTCCACTGTTCCGCTATCACAAAAAAATCCTCCATATCGATTGTTTTTTTTTTTTGGAAATTTGGTAATTTTTCGAAGGGGATCTCAGAACTGTAATTAGTTTCCTTCAAAATGTACACAAAAACTTACAGAAGAAATTTACTATAGATCCACGTCCGAATTTTGTCAATTCTTTTACAAAACACCTGTATTTTTTAAAAATCAACGGTATCTCCCGCATTCGGACCGATCGGCCAATTTTATTTATTTTTATTTTGTTATTTTTAATAATTATATTAATTTTATTAATTTTTTTTTTTTTTCCTTTAATGGGTATTGTTTTAGCAAAGAATCCCGATACAATTCATTTCTTCAATTTTGCAACAGAAGTTACAGATCCTGATTTGAAAACTAATTCCTGCAAAAAAAAAAAAAAAATTCCGCTTTGGCCAAGAAAGTGCTCTGATACCACTTGTAATAGATATCACCTGCAAATATATGAAAGTAGAAATATGCCCAAAAATAACAAGATTGACCCAATAATATAACATAAAAATGTTTATTTATTGATCAAAGCCCTTAAGATAGGATAATACCATACCACTACTCCTTAAAGAAAGAGAACACTTCACAAGCCATATGTTTGTCATACAATATTCCTTGACATCTCTCAATGGGGAGTCTCTAGCCTCTATATATGATTCATACATACAATACCATGGGTCATTACCATGGTTCTCTCAATACCATATATCTAATACCACATGCTTACCTTATAGCTATGACCCATCCCATTATTACATTATTCTCTTGGGTACCTCCTCCCTCTGTACCCCATACTATCCCCTAGGTATACTACAAAAATATTAGGTTAAAAACCTACATTCAAGCTTCATTTCTTTTCTTACTTAATCTCACACTTAGTAATGATAAACTCAATAATGTATTATGCTATTTTTTTAAAATGAAAATGTTTACAAAAATAATGATTCTCCAACATTTATAAATGAATATATGTACTTGTTCAATTTCCTTCTTTGTTTTTTTTATAGAATGTGTTGCATGTGGATAATAAACATGACAACAAATATTTAAATGTGTCATATGTGGTGTCTTCAAATAGTTTTCCATGAAATGACGACAAACATAGAGAGTAAGAAAAATTACATATGAAGGTTTTAGGGTGTTCTTGTAAATAATTAAGGCTTTATTTCCTTCCGAGCTTCATCTAAATGGGCTTTCATTACCATGTCATACTATTTATTTATAAAGGTACAAAGTCGCTTATCCTTGCTCTTGGAAGAGCAAGCGATGAATCCCTTCCTCAGGCGAGGAATGAGGAGTGTGTTGCCTTGCAATTTTTCCAAAGAATATTCGAGAAGAAGGAAATAAAAAAGTCATTGTATGCTTTATCCCTATGAGTTACCCTTTTATGTTTATTATAATCCCATTCAATATGATGTAATTAGGGCGATACTTTACTCATTATCCACAATGTTACTCTAATGATAACAATTGTGTAAGTTCAAGCAGATACATGGTATTCATTCAATGGTGTTGGCTCCTACAAGTATCCATAGCTAGGATGAATTTGAGACTGCCTTTGGATTGGATTACACAACGGGGAAAAGAAAGATGAGTATTATCTTATCACTGAATTGGCAACTTGAAAGAAGAAGGATAATGGAAGGGTGAAGGATTTCAATATGGGGTTTCAAGAGAGATTGAAGAAGATGAATGGTAAAATAATATTTGTAACTTATTGTTATTATTATTATATATCAAAGCATTTTATCTGCCCGTTTGTAAGTAAGGGTAAGATATTCTTTAAAACTTAAGGTTTCTTAACAACAAGGCTTGGGTAAGATATTCTTTAGGACTCAAGGCTATGTAACAATAAGGCTCGAAGCGATTACAACAATATACTCAATATGAGCTCATCATGTCACTTGCAAGAATTGAATTTGGGTACACAAGGTAACAATCATTCCTCCCAATCACCCGATATAAACTTATTTGACATTTGCAATGCATTCTTTGTGAATCTAGAAGCTTATTTTAGAGAAAAAAATTATTAAGTTTCAATATCATACATTATGAATTGCCTTTAATGTGCATTGATTATTTATGTAATGTTATATATGGTTTTGTTTCAATGTCACATTTCTAATTTGAAATGATTGGTTTTGCTTTGCATTTAAAAATAACATTTTGAGGAACATAGTTGCTTGCTTGATAAATGAGGGCAAGGAAGAAAAATGTTGGGGAGATATATGAGACCATGGAGGCAAAGTAAGAGGTAAAGTAAGACTAATGGCATGAGTGAGACTCAAGGACCATGATGATTGAGTCCCTTGGATGATGAGAAGTGGGACTTAAGATATCATTGAAACGAAGTTTCACATTTTGTTAATACTTGGCCAAGTGAGGAGTCTAATTGACTCTTTTCTTTCTACTCAAAGTAATAAGTGGGAAAACTTGTATTTTAGACTTAAAATTTAATAGGATTCATTTTGGATTGACAGAAAAACACACACACACACACACAATTGGAAAAAGGGTTTATAGTGGTAGTCATTGAAGTGGATCACATTATAAATCCTTGCTAGCACCAACAACTTGCAAGTCAACGCTAGCTAGAGGGTTGAGACATTCAAAGATACGCCCAAGAGGGTCCCACACTTGGGAGATGCCTACCCTTTAACTCATCAATGGACTAAATGGACTCAACATGAATTGAACCTTGGTGGGAGAATTCAAAAACCTGCCTCCCAATCACTTTAGCGACTACACTGTACCCGAGAACTATGAGATATTAATATTGCACAATCTAATTGAAATAGGGATATTTAAAAACATTCCATCTATTTTTACACTAAAAATAACAAATTTTAAATCCATACTTACATTTGCATTCAACAAAATTTCTCACCTTGAATTTAATAGAAATAAACTTGAAACAATAAAAAACACAAAACATTTAACCTTTTACTTTTCCAAATTATTAATTAAATAATATAGGTAACTTTCATGTTATAACTTCAATTAACATATTGACTAGTTCAACCATATAAGTTAAAACTTAGGATATCCATAGAAAAGAAAAAGGACAATTGATAAGAATTCAAATCTTAAATTTAGGATTTGGAAGTTACTATATGACTAGAAATATTTTTTAATAATGTAAATAATCACAATTTTCTATTTATAAAATGTAAATAATTTATAAATTTAATTAAAGTTTTTATTAAATCATGATAATAAAAATATATTTTTAATTAAATATGCATATAATATTTATTAGTTTAAAAGCCTATAAAATCTATAAGATTTTTTAAAACTTTTCTAATTTGTTTTCAAAAAACTCATCTATTTATAAGAATTTTTTGAAAATACAAAATTTATATACACAATTAAAAAACCAATTTAAATCAATACACACTTAAAATTTAAAAACAATTTTTTCACCAAATTCTTAAAAAAAATCTAAGCAAAAAACAAAAAACTACTCTTAAAAAGCTACAATTACTTATCATTGAAGCATATTACCGCTTTTCGACCATCATTAAAAAGAAACTCGAAAATAAACCCCCGGGAACAAATTTGAGAACATTTTCTACATAAAAGAGACTCAAATTCCGAAAAGTGGTCGGTTGAGTTAACAGTTAGAGTTTGCGTATAACATTTTCTTAAACTGGAGTCAGGATATAAATAACCCCTCGTTAACAAACCCGAGTAGGGCAAGGGACCGAGTCAGACCGCGGGCAGGGGGTCAGCAAAGTCTGTCATCAATACCATTGAGGCAACCCTTTCCTCATAAATAATTCCCATCCATCTTCCTTTCATCTTCTCTGCAATTCTATCTCCGTTGGCCCAGGTTGCGGGATCGAATCACCTCCCGAAATCCATAAAAGCATCGATGCAGCCCTGCGGGTTCTTTATATTCGCCTTCCCCTCTGAATTCTAACGCAATCGGAAAAATTTCTTGTAATTTCTGACCTGTATTGGCTCCAGTTGAGTTTCAAAATCATTTATAGCGCTTTTGGCTTCTTTGAGCTGGCCACAGCAAGATCTGGTTTGCAGGAGTTCGGCCGCTTGAAAATTTTGTAGGTTTTCATAAGGAGGGCATTAAAGGGATCGCTTAGATTTGATCGATCGTGGGAAAATGAGCTTTCAGGATTTAGAAGCGGGCCGCCCCTTGTCTGTAAGGAGAGAGGCCATAAATGGGAAGCAAGACCCGTCTCAGGCCGTGGCTGCTGGTGTTTTTCAAATCAATACTGCCGTTTCGACGTTTCAAAGGCTTGTCAATACCCTCGGAACGCCCAAGGATACTCCAGAACTCAGGGAGCGATTGTAAGTTTTCTTAAATTTAATCTTGAAAAATATGATTTAATTTGTGAATATTAACTGCCCGCATTAACGAACGAGCTGCACAATGGGGTTGTCTGAACCGTTGAAAATGTTATTGATGCCAATTGGGTTTTAATCCAGTGTATTTTTTTGGTTTTTGTTTAGTTCGATTATGGATTAGTGTTTTGTGATTAACTATCATTAATATATTAAAAAACTGGAATTAACCATGGCAACATTGTGTTTGATTGAGTGTCTTAATGTAAAGGCTTCTTGCATGCATTGGCCTGCATGTTGTGTGAATGATGCCAAACACCCAACAGATATGAGGATTAGATCGGATCGGCATTGCTAAGGTTAAATTGACGTATTCTTCCTCAAGCTTTTTGCCTGGATTTTGTTAGGTTATGGTCCTTTCTCTGTTTCCTATTCCCTGTTCTATTTAGTCGGCTACTGCTTCCGTTATTTAGGGCATCTGCATGTGTTGGTTGATGTCATGGGCTATGGGGATATGGAAAGTCAGAATTGGCTGAAAGACGTCACTGCATTTTCTCTAAACTGATGCAATATTTAGCAGCTTTATCATATTGATGCAATATATTGCATGGGTGGGGTTACTTTCTGCCAAATATATGACAATCGTGTTCCTTTTCGCTAAATTTAGATGTAATATATTGGATGGATGGGTTACTTGCCAAATATATGACAATCATATTTCCTATCACTAAATTTTGAAAATTTATCCTTCATCAGATTTCCATACTCACAGAAAACCATAATCTATGTTTCCCTGTCCGCATGAGGGATTTGCTTAACCAGCATTATGAAACGTTTCCTCAAGTTATCCTTTCCACCCACTTTAATCTCACAGCTAGGGTTACTGTCAGTTCTTCCTCATTTGCTTCCAATTTTTCTTCTATCCTCGCCATGTGCACATCTTGTGGTTGTAAGGACAACTTGGTTGCTTTTAGCTTGTCTGGAGTCCTGTTTTGCCGTTAGGAATCCCATCTTTAAGGTCCCTTTTGGGCTGTATTTCTCAAGGTTTGCTTCAGTGAGACAGCCATCCATGATCTGCCTTTAACCAGAATAACAATAAAAACTAATTATTGTAACTATAATTCTATAATTTTACCATCAAGAAACGGGCTCCTGAAACTGTTTCAAAGTCCTTCCATCTATTCTAAAATCTACTGAGCACTTCTTGTGATTAAACATCTGTGGAGGCCAACTGCTTAGGCATTTTTGTAATAAGTTTCTTTCACAAACCCAAAAGGATATGCTCTATTATGTTATTTAGATAGGTTAGGGTGAGAACATGTGGTTGTGTTTCTTGTTATTTTGAATTTGGATATTATTGAAGTAGGTAAATAAAGTGGAGGACTCATTGTCTTGGGTTATGCTCAAATTTGGAATACTATTTATTTACTTTCAATTAGTTGTTCTAAGGCATAATTTTCAAATTTGTTGTATACATGTTACAATTTTCCGCTGTTCCAGAGCTACCACAAGTGATTGCTAGCTACCTTTCAAATAACCTTGTTATGAACTTATGTTTTGCAGGCATAAGACTAGGCAACACATTGGGCAGCTGGTAAAGGACACATCTGCTAAACTGAAAGCTGCCAGTGAAACTGATCAGCATACGGCAGTTAGTGTAAGTGTCATGTTTGTTATTCAAATGTTTCTGTCATTATCAAATTCAGAGGATGGTATGCAAGTCATCTATTCTCTTTCACTGGTTTTACATTATATTTTTCACTAATTCTATTAATCCTGGCTTTATATTGAAACTTGTAACGTACATTCTATATAAAACCCTTATCATCTTTTTCTTTATTTTCTATTCCTTGAATTGTTGCACTTCCTTTGTTGTTGTCATTTTTATATTTTCTCTTTGTTCTGGCAAATGCAATTTATAGTATGAAATCCTATCAATTTTTGTATTTTCATCTAAATTTTCGCAGTTTATGCATAATAACGTTGGTTTGAAATTATATCCATTTTCATAATTTCTTTTTGGTATCATTTTCCTTTCCCGGGGTCCAGTTTCATCTTGGATTTATCATCCAATTTTTATCTTGATAAATAACATTATATTAAAATTTTCCAACTGTACACATATTTTATTATATCAATTTCCGTATTAGTTTTGACCATTCTGGATTTTAACGTTATTGTGTAAAATACTAAAATGTATAATTTTTTCTGTTCCTAGTGGTGTACTTCTCTCTTTCTCTGCTTGCGAAACGTATTTATGTTCCTTATAGATTGTGTTCTGTTTACTAAATCAGTTGTAGAAATATCTCACTTGAAGTTTATGATAAAATTATATAGGCAAACAAGAAGATAGCAGATGCAAAACTTGCAAAAGATTTTCAAGCTGTTCTAAAGGAGTTTCAGAAAGGCCAACGGCTTGCAGCTGAACGTGAGACAGCTTATACACCCTTTATTCCCCAAGCAGTATTGCCTTCAAGGTGATTATGAGCAACATACTAGAGTTGGTTTCTCCATGTACTCTAATGTTGTTTTCTTAATTTTCTATATTCTATATATTGTAAGCAACATCCTAGGATGTTCCTTCTCTATTAGTTGTTTCTTGGTTTCATTGTTTTTGCATAGTTATGCTAAATCAAAATTTGCTGCACACCAAGGAAATTTTAGGTTGTAAATCTTTGTTCAAACATTGGTTTCTTCTAATTGCATATGTTTCTGCTTTTGATAGTCTCTTAATTTTTCTTTTGTGGCTTCTTTCTTGCAGCTATGTTGCAAGTGAATTGAATTTAAGTCCAGACAAAACGCAGGAGCAGCAGGCTGTTCTCATAGAATCTAGGAGGTAAGCTAGTGCCAGAAGTCTTATTCTTTGACATCATTGCTTTGTTTAAATTTTTTTATGTTTAAATGTTATTGGTTTCCTTATAGTGTGCCTTTTGTTATGACTTAATGTTCTGTTTTGGGAAATGATATCTACTCAGGCTTATGAATCAAATCTCCTTGTGCACATAATATAGTGCATATATTGTGCTCCTTAAACTATACACGTTATTAAAATGCGTTTAAATTATACATGTTATTAAAAGGTGTCTAGACAAGCACACATTAAGACTAAGAGTGATGGATTGGTTTTTGCTATATATTAAATGCTTAGTTACCTCATAATCAGGTATGCCTGTTTTATGCCAGCAAGGTTTGAAAATTTTCAGTTATCTGCCAGGCATTGTAATGAATACCAAATACTAAATAGTGCCAAGAATTTTGCAATAACAACTCGGATTTCTTGGAATAGACATCTGTTGAATATCTGTTCTACTAACACTTGATTAAATTCTTTTCATACTATAAAACTCCTACTGTAGCATTGGTGTCATTATCCATTTTTTAGTTGTTCATTTCCTTGTTCATTTTTGTTCAACTATATGATAACTGTCATGTTAAAGTGTGTTATTCCTTGAATAATCGAAGTGTGATAATCAATGGTGTTGTTTGATTGTCGTGTGATTTTATTTGCCATTAGGTTTATTTCTATCCTCAATTAGCAATCAATGTATAAACTTGTAGGAGAACCAGAGTTGGACTTGTGCAGTTGTTTCCAGTGTTATGCAAATTCTATTGTTGGTCTGCGGTTCAAAATTCAATAGCAAGTGGTTGTGTCTAAATTGAATTTTACTTGTAACCCTTTTATGTATGCCTGAAATTCACGTTAACTAGACCTAAAGAATGATTTGAACCACATATTATGTGCATTTTAAGCTTAAACATATGCATTTAAATTTGAACATGAAATTATGTTCTCTAGTAACCCTGTCCTAACCATAGTTTTAAAACTCCGACTCCGACTCCGACTCCGACTCGGCCGAGGATCGACTCCGACTCCGACTCCAAAACAGTAATTACTCGGCTGGCTCGATTTCAATGACTCGGTCGTTGTAAAAAATAAAAATATTTATTTTTTTTTATAAAAAAACATAATTTAAAAATTTTAAACATAATTTTAAAGATTTTCATTCATGTTCGAACAACACAGCGTTTATAATATAGATGGAAGACAACATATGATCAAAGTAGGCTCATGAACCAATCCATTATATCAAAATGGTACCCAATTGCAATACATAGTCAATTGTCATACATGATCAAAGACTCAAAACAAAAAACACATAACCAAGGAGGCTAGAATTTCTAACCTATATGTTTGAAATACAATTTGGTTAGTGTTGCATGGGGACAAGTCCCCCAGGGTGGGGTGCATTCTCCCCATGTTTCCCACACACCCGGGATGGGGGGATGCCTGGGGAAACATTTCCCCATGTCCCCCTTTTGGGAAACTCAGGGAAACCCAGGGGAGCCCAATGTTAAAAATTAAAGTAAACTTTTACTACAAGAATTTAACGTTACCATTAATTGCATATCATTAGTAGGGCCCTAGGGAATTTTTGCTTGAAAACAAAATTATAGAACTTTCTATTGGAATGTCAAATTCCATGCTTTAAAGGCAATCATTGCTTTGCAGTCATTGAAATATTTAATGGTAGCATTTTCAGAATCAGATGTAATAACTAATTTCATGAGCAGCAATATTTGGTAGCTATATTGTTAAGAACACACTAGAGTATGCTATTTCAATATCAACGTAGTGGTTACCTCCATATGCAACAAATAAAATTGATTGTGTGTTTGGATATACAGATGGGAATCTAAATTTAGAGTCTTTTCTTTGTGCTTCAACAGTAGCCTTACAACTGGTACTATTCTGTCAAGCTACTGTGTCATGGGGTACTATTCTGTCAAAATAACCCATGACTTGCACCTGGTCCTAACTGCTTGTTTCTATCTTGAAAGAAACTGAACCTTGGTAGGTGGCCTGACATCCCTCTCTCTTCACCCTCAACCATAACTACGTTGTAATTGTGCCAATAATTACACAAGAATTTATTATTTTCTGTAATAGGAGAAATGCTGCCATGGTGGAGATCTGAATATCAATGCTTATGTACTCTCTGGGAAAAATCGGCATTTGACATTTATTTAAGTTAGGAGCTTCAAGCCATATCCTGTGCAAAAGGGCAGAATCAAATTCATGTTCCAATAGGTGAAAGTTAGCGTTGCGAGGTCACATGCTCAAAGGAATTTTCAAATGGTTGATAGTGATCATTTGAGCTGCAGCCATATTTAAGGTATGTAAAGTTTGAAACTTATCAAGTTACCAATTAGCATTGAACTAAGCCTAGAAATAGAGAAGAGGTGCTAGCGTTCAAATATACGGAGCACTAAGAGGTATAATTTGTACGAGTACCAGAGGTTGCTAGCTGAGAGTGTATGCCCCTACGAGACATGCATTGCTTGATGCTTGGCTCTCTAGCCTGTGACAGTGACTTATTACCTTGTCGGATCAAATATCAAACAAAAACCCATAATTGATCTATTAAAGTGGAAATTAATTATCAAAATCAAGTTTTGAGGTGGTAACCCATGCATAAAGATAATAATTCAATCTCATGTATTAGAAAGCTACAAATTATGCAAGGGTTTAAAGCTGATTTTTTTTGCTGTAAGAGTTGGATGTTATCCCTGTCAAATGAACAAATGAGCAAGAAGAGTGTTTCACACTGGTAAAGTGCAATTGTGATTGTAGTTCTCTTAAATTTGTCAGAATCGATGCTTTTGTTTGCTGATCTTATGTGCTAATGTGGGGATGTTATCCATATGTATTGTTTTGAAATCTTTGAAGCTTTTCTTGATACATAAGATCTTGGAATGCTGCAGACAGGAAGTCCTTCAGTTAGAGAATGAAGTTGTATTTAATGAAGCCATTATTGAAGAGCGGGAACAAGGGATACAGGAGATTCAGCAACAAATTGGAGAAGTCAATGAGATATTTAAAGATCTTGCAGTTCTTGTTCATGAGCAAGGAGTCATGATTGGTAAAGTTTGTACTTTCTTGGAGGTCATTGATTATAAACACTTAAAAATACTTGTAAATTATTTTTGATGGTCTGACTGTCAATTTGCTTACCCAGATGACATTGATTCTAATATTGAGAGTTCATACTCTGCGACTGTACAAGCTAAAAGTCAACTTCACAAAGCTTCCAAGAGTCAAAAATCTAACTCATCTCTGGTATGTATCTCATTCTTATTTCTTGTTCATTTCCTCTTTACCCTAAGAAAGTGGATCAATACTATTAATCTTGCTATACTGTTTCTTGAAATGTACAGACTTGCTTGCTACTCGTAATTTTTGGCGTGGTGTTGCTTATTGTCATCATAGTTCTTGCAGCGTAATTGGTGACCTGTTCGAGTGTCTATTTGGTATCCTTTGTTTTTTAATCTACAACGGTGTCTGCAGCTTGGGGTGGGACAAACTTGGACCTGTTTACTATTTCTTGGGTACAATTTTTGATGTATCTGAAATGCTGGGTCCCTTTCTCCGTATTCAATACCCCTCATGTTTCCTTGCTTTTTGGCAGGGTGTTTAGGTTTTATGACAAATATGGTTAGTGGTATGATTCATTTTGTATCGAGAGACGAAAAAACTAGTCGTGTGTATTATATATGGTCGAGTCATTTGTTTGATAGTTCTAGGTATTTAAGCATGCACAAGGATGATTTGTGCCTAGTAATGAATTGCTGTTTTAAAGTTTGTGCAGCTGTAGTTATGCTTGTTGGGGGAGCCATTGTTTCGTTTTGTATCTACAATTTATTGTTCTATCACTAACAAATTCGTTAAACTGCTGGCATTGTAATTTGTGACAGCTTTATTCTTTTGCTTCTCTCATATTTCTTTCCTAATAAATGCCTACCCTTTCCTGCTTATTGCATTGCAACGAAGGAAATTCCGGCATTCTGAGGTCATTTGAAGCTGTATGAAAACCATATATTTGTTTTGTTTGGCCTTTATGGTTGATAACAGTCTATTTACTTAAAGACTTGATAAATTTCCAGTTAATATGTTAATACATTGGACCGCTCATTTGCAAATGAACAACATAAACACACTATGATACCATCCATTTATACTTGAGCTCAATATGACGTTAGGATATCATATCTGGATACTAGTTCATTTATTCTTATGCATATGAACAAAGTTAGTACTGATAAATGCATTCATACATTTAATATTGGCGAGCCCATGTTTAAGTTTCAAGTGATCCCGTTATAACAATTATAAATAAAATCATTAGATAATTCAATGTTGTCAGAGAGCTATTTGTATGAGACAAGTGAGCTGTTGAGGACAACGAGGTACCAATGTTACTTGTGCAATTAACGAGTCATTTGTACAAGCTATTGTGAGAGGTGACAGTGAAGGGAGATACCATAGGAAAAGCCAATAAGCTGTTGCATACAAATGTGCTTTCATTAAAATATGTAGTGTTTGAAATGACACTTGTAGAAAAATGTGTAGTTTGTAGATTATCATGATTTCCATTTTATGGTGTGCTATTACATATGTTAATATGTCAGTGCGATGATCTCGTTTATTTTTGTTGTGATGTGTTGTTCTGATTTTTCAAATTTTATTGCACTTGAAAAAAAGGTGGCATAATATAAAAATAATAATAGTCACATCTATTTTCATGAATAAAAAAATATAAGAAAAAATAGAATAAAAAAATATAAGAATGATTTGTAATGTTTATAAAAGGGGAACCAAAAAAGTACTAAGTATTAGTGAAATTATAGTCAAGTGGATTCACACTGGGTTGAATCTGTAAGAAAGTTATATTTCAAGTGGAATTTGTATACAACTTTATTTACATTTCAGGTGGATTTTATTTTTATTTTTATTTTTATTTTTTTTTATTTTTTATTTAGAAATTGTCAAAATGGTTGACAAAGTAGATTTCATAATGAAAAAAAACCTAAAGTAAGATTTTCATAATGAAGAAAACATAAAATATATTTCATATTAAAAAACTTAAGTAGATTTTCATAATGAAAATGTTTGTGCCACTCAAATTATGTAAATTGTGGATAGCTTTGAGGAGACAGAATTATGGGATAAAAATTAATGAAACAAAAACCTATAAAACCTATAAAGTAGGTTTTTATAATGGAAAAACTTTGAAGTAGATTTTCATAATGAAAATGTTTGTGCCATTCAAATCATGTGATAGATGGATTCAACAGTTTAAAGTCCAACAATGGCGATACGTCAAGGATAAGTAATGAGTGTAAAAGGATTGGTCTACTACCAAAAAATCAATGTAGAAAAAAGTGGCCCTCTTAAAAATCAAAATTAAAACACTAAAAATTGCAAATAAAGCAATGACAAAGTTATCTCTTGCATCAATTTCATGCATAGCATAAAAATAAACAAAACGTGTAAAAAAGAAGCCATTACTCAAAAGAGATTGATGCAACAATTATGAAATATACTCTTATCTCACTTCATCAAGGTTGTTGAGACTTAGGATCTAAGAAAAGAATAATTCATGGAATTTAATTGGCAAGGGTAATATTATAAATCAGTTGGGTTTGAAAGTTCCCATCATACGAGAAACAATTAAAGAAAATATTTTAAGAAACACAATCAACACTTAAAAATGGAAGGAAAGAATGTAGAGATGAGCATCAAGATCACACATTTAATAAACAGGTCAAAATACTTAAAAATATTATGCATGCACTATAAATGAACTTTGCTAATACTTAACTGAAGGCCCAAGTCAAACCTATAACCTAGATAAGGCCCAAGTCAAACCTATAACCTAGATAAAGATGCTGTCTCAACATGGTCAATTACGTAGAATACTATTTAAACATTCAAATGAGGATCCAAGTCAACTTGGTAACTTAGATAAAGATGATGCCACCGAGACAACACACTCAATTATATAGAATACTATTTTCTATGCATGAGGACAAATCGTTCTTGAAGGGGGTGACAATCTATGTCACAAGGTTTGTCTAATTTTAACCCTGAAGTTTGAGTTTTGGTGAACCTTAATTTTTTTTTTTGTTGAACCTCATAGCCATTGACCAATTCCATAGATCAAAACTCATAACCTCATGTCGCAACTCAAGTTTGCAATTTATCTTTGTAGTTTCCATGCTTGTCATAACATTTTCAATGTTTATTGATGTTGATTTCTCTCTCTCTCTCTCTCTCTATATATATATATATATATATATACACACGCGCACACACACACGAACCTAAAGGTGAACCTCATCAAAATTTTTAAACTCAAATTGAGCCTAATCATTGACTAACTTGAACTCGAACCCGAACCATGTGACATTGGTGACAATGTATTATAGATAGTAACACTAAAATTATAATAATACTATAGTAAAATAATAAAAATAAAAAATAAATCATTAGATTAATGAAAGATCAAAGACCACATATCCCTTCACTGTCATAACTTATCAATCCATAGTATGTCATTTCAAGATTCGATATGATATTGTCAATTCATATTAATCAATTATTATATAGCATTTGACATAAAATTGTCAATATACCACTTCAATCTTAAAAAGAAACATGCATTGTTTATTCCATCTGCCAATGCATTTTGCTAATGGGAAAGCCCTTAGATCTTAGTTTTAGTTCTTGTTGAATCCATTGATTTGAATATTCATGGAAGAGATGATATATAACATTGCCCGTGAAGATCCTTTGGAAAATCTCATGGAATATTTCACATGAGGTTTCTTTCAAAACCTCGTTATAGATGTCCCACAAGGATACCTCCTCTTCCTTGGAATATTTAGATGGAATGTGGCTAAATAACTAGTCACAATAGTGATTGGCAACCTACATGATTTTGCATTAGATGGATGATTCAATTGATTAAGCATGTTATGAGAGTTTTGATATTTTGTGACTTAGATATGTAAATTAGGGAAAATTTTAGGAATGGAAATTTTATGAACCTTGGTGAATCTTGTCGATCCCTAAGTTTTTTGGCGATTTTTTTGTAAAAATATTCCAATTTCTAATGAGTATATATGGTGTTTATAAAATTTTGGTGGATTATATGATAAATCCCTTCAAAATTGATTTTGATCATGCAAGCAACAAAACGATTTCTTCAAAATTGATTTTGATCATGCCCAATCTTCTTGTGATATTCTCCCTTGCATGACGTAGAATATTTGGAGATGTTGGAGTTATTGGAGAATTCATTAAACTATTTATAATCTAGTTTCCTCAATTTTCTTGATTGTGCCAATGGGGGTGTGTGATTGATTTTTTGGAAAAATATCTATTCATAATGCCTCAATGAAATTTACATTGGAAATGGATAAAGATATTCCCTATATGTTGCAAAAATTTCAAACTTAGATTCTATAGCATTTGCAAGAACCAATCAAAACACTAGACAACTCTATTTTTAAAAAAATTCCTAAATTATAACTATAGGTGACTGTAATAAAATTATTTAATCTACTTAATATCAATATCCTTTCATGAAGTTTTTATGAGAAGTATAGAAGTATGTTCATCGTCCTCTATAAAACTTTAATTCATGATACGAAGCAATAAGTGAGAACCAATCAAAATACTAGACCACTATTTTTTTTGAGTTTCTTGGGTTGCTTTTGTAGTATCCTATAATAATTGTTTTGGCCCACTTAAATTTAAATTCATTTTATGATTTTTTAATTACTAATCAAAACATCGTACCATTGCCACAAAAAAAAACGGAAAGAATGTGAACAATTAGAGTGCTAAATTTTTCTTCCTTTGCTTCATTCCCTTTATTCCTTGCAACAATCTTCATCCAACTATCCTTGATGACATGAAGCACTATCCACCCGACAACTTGATTATTAATAACCACGTTGATGAAAAGTATTGAGAGGTTGATGGATATAGAATGTGACATGCAATTCTAATATACATATAATTAACTCGAAATAACTGATTTGCAACATACTTCTCATTGTGATTTGGATTTGATTTTTGTATCATTGAAATTGTTGTTACATGATGGTTGTAGATTTTATATAGATTTTTGTAGGTTGCAGAGCATCTTGTGGATCTACAAGGGATTTTGTAGGTCCTTGTTTTGGTCATTGTAAAGAGATTTATTGATGGAGATATTTGAGAACCGGTTGCACTATAATGTTTAAGGCTTAATTAATCCCCTACAAGCTTGGAATCTTGGAATCCTTTCCTTTGAATATATAGAAACTTGTAGGTGGCCCATTTGATGTCTCAAATGATGATTTGAAGGCATTGGATGATGGAGAAAGTAATGCTGGTGAACATTTCACTTATGAGCTTATGTAGTGAAATATAAGTGATCTCAAATGGAGGGAGTTGGTGAGGCAAATGGATGAGAGAAATGAATTGGTGAAACAAATGGTTTTAATGAGGTGAATGGGACAATGGGGTATGGGTGCAAGTGAATGGAAATGGAAATGGTTTGTGAAATGTGGGGAGTCCTAGCTTTATTGAGAGTTGCCTTGCAAGCATGAGATTTTTCATGTACATTGTAGGCTAACCTAGCTATATACTATGCATGGATTGATTTTATTGCCATGGGCCACCCTTGTTGATGTTGATCATAATTTGTAGCTTGAGATTTGTAAGACACATCAAACTAATTTAATTTTTTTCTTGTTATTGATGTTGATTGTTGTGACATTCCATTTCCTTTTATTTATTTATTCTATTTTTCAATTCTTGGAGCTAATGCTTGTGTAGTTGCAGGTCTTGAACCTACAAATGTTACTATTGAAATATGAATAGAAGATTGCTGGTTTGAATCTTTGACCAAGGGGGTAACTTCTCTTGTAGCCACTGGTGGTACCCTTTTTCTTTTCTTTTGCAACTTTCCTTCACCACTCTGTACATTTCTAAGACATTTGGACACTTTGGAAGTGACATCCACCACCATTTACACCTTTTATGATTATACAATTTCAAAGAGTCCCATTTTGTCTTTTGTTAACTAATGTTTCCAATTGCTGTAAAATTGGCTTCTTGTCCACTCAATTCAATGAATTTAAGTGATCCCTTGAAAATATCACTTAATGAGCATGCATGCATTTTTGCTTGAAACAATGAATCTAGGTGGCTTTGAGTGTTTTTTTTAATAATTTCAAAAATCTCAACGTTGTTTGAGTTATTATAATGCAATTAATACAAACTTCATACTCTATTGACTAACTTTCCAATTGTTAGTTGTATCAATCACAACTTCAGAGACCCCATCTAAAAGTGGATATTTTATGCCTATCTTCAATAGTTAATGCAACTTCTTTCTTGAACTATTTTCAAGCTTGACTTTGACTTCAAGAAATAATTGAAGTTGAAGTCAATAACAAACCCTTACTTTCCTTGTTGACATGCATGCATTCACTTAGATTTATAAGTGCTAATATGATCCTTTGGAGTTATTGATGATCTTGGAGGCCTCAGATAAGGTTGGTTGTAGTGTTGTTGTCAAGACCTAGGATACAAAATAGATTTGTGGAACTCCTTGTAGGCCAACTTATTCTATTCTACTATAATTGGTTGATTATAACATCACTTGAATGGTAGAAGTCACCTCCATTGTATGGGTGCCTTATTTATGGATACTAGAGTAGATTGTGTATGCTAGTGGTGGTGAATCTACCACACCATTGCATAATTCCTAATTACAAAGGAAATTGTAGTTGTACAAAGGATCTTGTAGAAGATTTAGGACTTCAATTTTTCTTGTTTCTAAGTATTCCTTAGGTCATAATGATATCCTCTGATGAAGAATGAAGTGCTTTCTGTGAAAATTTCTACATTTTTGTCTTTTGTACCAACCTATAGGGTTTTTTGTAGAAACTTGAAGGTTTCTTATAGAAGGTTGAAGACTTTAGTTTTTCTTGTTTTTGAGTATTCCTTGAGTCATAAAGAGTTCCTATGATGAAGAATGGAGTTCATTTTGTGGAAAATTTTGGTTGCTATTCTTTTTGTAGCAACCAATAGGGCTTTTGGTAGACCTATAAATTCTAATTTTTTGTGGCCAAAATTATGTTTTTGAAGGTTATGAAGATTGAGAATGGATAAATAAGGATGGTAGGTGATGGGAAAAATGGATAGTGGTATTAGGAGTGTGTTTGATGGATGCATTGATGCTATGAAAGAATGATGCATGGTACAAAATGACAAGGAGTGATACCAACATATAAACTTTTATCTGTGTACATGACTAATTGAGATAGGCTATTCAAGAAGAGTGAAGAAAATAGAGGTGATTGAGTGGACACTGAAAAATGTAAGGATGAAGGATGGACAAAAATAGGAATTTCTTGCAAACATGTATGCTGAAAAAGAAATGCAAGTAATTTTTTTATGTCTATCTTCTCCCTTGTAGGTGTAAGGTGCATGAAGCATTTAAAGGCTTGTCCTTCTATTTTTCAAGAGGAGATCCACAATGATGTCGCTGTTGCTCTAGAATTTTGATCTCCTTTTTTATGTTTATAGGTCCTAAATTATTTCTTTTTGTGGATTAGTCATGATATATATAAATATATACAATAATAAAAAACCATAAATCACTCTAAAATCAAGCATATGTCACTTTTCAACTTGAAATGAGCTAATTTTATATAATTTGATGAACACAAGTCATATTGGTTATCAAAAGGATTACTTTTTCATGAAGGTTATGGCTTAGGGGAAACAATGTATGGAATGCAAAAGTGAAATGGGCCATAAAAATAACCAACTTGGAGGCTTATCAATTTGACTTAGGGCCAAAAGATTGCTTTCAATAAGTCCTAGGATTCATCCCTCAATATTTTTTTCATGTATTAAGCCTTAGGAAATGATCCCTGTCTGCATAAGTGTCCTATTGGTCCCAGTGTTGTTAGTGAAGTGAGTTTTGTAGAATACTCAGACTCAAGTGGCATGGGTGAAGTGTGTGAGGGTAGCCTACAAACTCCCTTTGACATTTTCTTCCTTGTGTGTAATAACTATAGATTGGAGGCCACCAATGGGAACATGGATTTGTTCATGATTGTAGTGGTTTGCACCTTGGTGTTAAACGAGTATTAGAGATTGTGCTATGTTTGATTATGTAGGTTGGAAGGAATCCCATTTGAAGGTGATGCATAATGTATTGGGGTGGTAGAGATGATGGGCATTTCAAGGGATTTTAACATTCCCTTTTGATTCTAGTAGTTAAAAGAAGTCATAAGTTCCTACATTTATGGGTAGAAAAGGTATGCTTGGTTTAAGATAAGACCTTATGTCGAATCAAATTCTTCTAATGTTGGAGAAAGTGCTAGTTGGAAGGTTCTTTAGTAGATCCATTTGTGAAACATGTTGCATGATTGGATTAGTAGATATTGGAGTGACTCTCTAGGCTACATGCATTGTTTTACATATTGTCATAAGGATGTTTGACCTTTTTTTAAAAGTAAGATCAATGTAGAGAAAATAAAAAAAATGGATGCTAGTACTCTGTCTCCATGCAACTTTCCTTAAAAGCATTTTCTCCCCTCGAGTTGGGGAGGCTACTATGCAACCAATCTAGGTGAAATACTTGGCATTACTACCAAGGATCTAGAATGAGCATATGTTTATGGAGATAGGGAATAACATTGATGTTTTCCAAGGGATTGAAGAGATATCAAAAGATTTGGTGGTGAAATATATCTCACACATATTAGTAGAGATGGATTAGGGATTGGATTCCTTGATAGTGTGGATTTTGTTTCAAGGCATTGGAGATTCACTAACACTCTTGACTATGTGGGCATCACTTTTTGATGTGGATTATCCTATAGATATAATAATTTGAAGAGTGAGTTTCCTTTCAAAAATCCCTATTTTTTCATAGGAAAGGCAACATTTTTTTAGTGAAAAGATTTATTCTTGATGCTAAGCTAGGATTTGAGCCCTTTAGTTGTAGGGTTGAGAAGAAAGTTGCTTCTTTAGAGAATTTTCCCATTTTCACAACAGGGAAGAGGAACTAGAGAGTAGTGGAGAAGAACTCTATGGAGAAGAGGATTAATGAGTGTTTATAAGCTCATGATTTGAGGCTCAGGTGCATAGGAGAACATTAGGGAGGCATGTTGGTGTTTAGGACTGCGCATCAGAAGCAGATGGAAGACACAATGTGGAGAAGTGTTTAGCGCCTTGTAAGAAAGAGTAGAAGGGCTTGTATGAGATTAACAAGAAAATATGACATTTATATGCAGATTGGAAGATATTGACTTTTGGCATCACTTTCACAAGGCTACCATACCTTCGATTGAGCAATAAGAGTACGAGAGGAGTTCTCCTCAAGTGAGGGTAAATCTTAGGATACCTTAGGGGGTTGGAGGGTGGGGATGTCATTCTCTAGAGTCCCTTGATAGAATGTGTTAGAGATTTAGCCCTTGGATTCTTGGTAGAGGAAAGTCTGGAGTCTCCTTTGCTTGTTTATTTGATTTGACAGTGGGTTCTTTATTCCATTCATTGGGTGGAAACACTTTGTTGCATGCTGCCAGGATGGAGGTGAAGCCTCTCGACTCTTTAGAATGTGTGTGTGTGCGCGCACTATTGGATAACTGGAGGGTGGAGATAGTTGGCCTCTAGATTCCTTATGCAATGGTTAATTTCTAAGTAACTGGTGGGTGGAGGTAGGAGGAACTCTAGAGTCGTTGTTTTAGTTGGAAGTTGGTGTGTTATTCCCTTGATCAAGACCACCTCATACCCTTGGAATCTAGCTCAAGGGGTGACAATTGCAAGTAGCTTGGATGAAACCTGTCTATGGTTGGGTGGAGAGTTGAAGTCCCAAAATTAGTTGCCCATATTTAATACAATCCAAGATAATTTCTTCTTGTGTATAAGTTTGTATGGATTTCATGTTAAAAACGTGAATGAATAATATTTTGATTGTTTGCATGACACGTCTTGAATCACTTGTGTACATATGCTGAATGGATGGTTCTAATCCACGTGAAGATGTATTGATAAGCATGAATGTTTCATAGGATTACTGGCCTTATGCTAACATTTTGCTGCAGAGAATTGTTCACTTGTAATAGTGTTGGGATTGCACCAGTGAAATGCTTGCATAGTGAAGTTAATGAACACTGTGGGATGTTGTCATCTTGTGATGAATGAGTGTTATGTGGCTGAGCTAGCCTTATCATATAAATGCTATGTATTTGTTGTTGATAACTCCATGGTTTTTGTTTGGTCAATTTAGTGTGATCTAAATTGCTATTTATATTGTCAACCCGGGGTTCGTAAATTGACGAAGTGAGGTGTACTATATGTACTTAGATAACCATTTTCTTAGGCTTTTGTCATTTTAAGCTTTTTAGTTTGTTTTTGGATTTTATTCTTTCCTTAATGTGTGGTGATGAAAGTGAAGTGTGAAGTGTGTGGAGTGTAAATGATTATGATTTCTATGCTTGAAAAATGCTCAAAAGAAAGCTTTACAATAACTGAAATGAAACCAATCCTTAGGAGAAAACAAAATGCATCAAAAAGCGAACTAATGGCAATGGCCCAGTATCCTTGCTGCTGAAAATGAAAAGAAAGCAAAAAGTTGAAAAACAACTCAAACTTAAAGTAAAGCAGCTAATTCACACTACTTGAGCTTTTTAGATCCTTTGCCCCTTGGCTCAATCTACCTTGGGGAAGTAATCATGAGCATAACAAGCAATATGATATTTAACTGTTCAAGAAAATAAATTGCATAAGGAAACTAATCACACTACTTGAATTCTTCAAATCCTTTACCCCTCAGCTCAATCTACCTTGGGGAAGTAATCATGAATATAACAAGCAATATGATAACTAAATGTAAAAAGAAATTAATCACACTACTTAGACTCTTTTAGTTCTTTACCATTCAGCTCAATCTACTTTATGGAAAACAACTATGAGTAAGTAATATGACACTTAAATCACACCACAGTTAGTGATCTTCTGATCTCCTGCTGATATAGTCATTTGACCACAGAAAGAAATCATAAAATTATTAAGTAGTATGACATCTAATTTAGCAGAAAAAGAAATAAACAAATAACAATTTGAAAAGGACAATGCTAAATGTAAATTGCAGAAAATAAAGGTTAGCAGGAAGGACAAGATGATCACATATGCCAAAAGTTATTAAAGAAAATAAAATATTGCCCGGCCTGCCTAAAAGAGCCTGTAAACAGCACTGATCAGTTTATAAAGACAGAGATATAAACAACAAAAAACATAAAGCAAAACATATTATGTACAAACTAATGACAAAACAAAAGCATAATGAAACTAAACAAATACTTTACAGGGCTTCAGTATGCAGGGGCCCTCTACCACTTCAGTCAATCAAATGATCACAAGACTATCTTCAGAAAGGTCTACTCATGTATTCAAATCAGCAACATATAAAACAGTGGGGTGATATAACCAGCAGCGTGCGGAAATTACATAACAGTTCAGAAATTATATGCATCCAAAAGTCTCTTTACAGCGTTTGAAAACGCGTTATTTATAATGTAAAAGTCCTACAGTTAACTAATCAACTACTTAGGCTATTAACTGCATGCCATAGACACGTAGATCTCATGAGCCGAGATCTAGTGTAATTGTCGTTATGCTTCTTAAATCCTGGAGTGGTTGGCTGTTAGATTCGTTGTTCAAGAACGATCCTCAGGTGCACTGGAGCCTCCGTGAGCTGGGAACTAGGCCATGTATCATTCACGTGCCTTTAACCGTGCCACCGCTGGACTCTTTGGTTGGCCACGTCTTTGACTTTGGTTGATCGCGGCTTCAAAATGATGATTTGGCCGGTTCGAAGGGACACGATCCATGTACATGCCATCTGGAGCTTGCCCATATAGCCTGTTCCTTCACAAGGCACCTAGAGCACAACCTTTAACAAAATGGCTGCGGAATCCTATGCGGACTGCAGAAACCTGTGCTGGCTGTGGAAATTGACAAGTTTCCGCAGCTGCATGAACAAAAGACTAAACCAAACAACAGACATCAGTATAGTTAGAAAACCATATAAACAGTCCTTTTTAAACTATAATGGAATGATTCAACCACTGGATGAGTGAAGTGAGTGGAGTATGAGGGTTAAGAGGGTGTATAGGAAGGTGCAAGGTTGAGGCTCAACATACCCCCACTGTGAAGGTGTTGCATGTCCTCATGCAACCAAAACTGTGTGATTTCCCTTTTAATCTACATGCTCCGAGGCCTCTGCAAGGACATCTAGTCCTCTTTTCTTTTTCCTTGATGCCATTGACATCATCATCTTTGGTTTTCTAACCTGACATTTAAACTTGAGATTAATTAGAGCCCTGCTTAGCTTCTTGCATCTCTTTTTCACTCTTCTATTCTTCTTCTGCCACAGTCCTAAATGGAGCATGGTATTATCATGGACCATTTTGTCTACTTCACCTTGCTCTTTGAGTGTTTCATCTTCTTGTATTATGTGCCTATTTAGGACTTCCAGTTCAAACACATCTTGTTTTAGAGACTGAACCTGGGCATCAAGTGGCAAAGAAGTGCTAGGTCCTGCAGCCGATTGCTCTAGTGATTCCAGGTAATTGTATACTTCTTGCTGATTAGGATCCACATCAGGTGATTTTCTTTGTTTGAACTCAAAATTTTGTGGAGGAGGACTGCCTGCTCCTTCTTGCCGAAAAGGACTTTCCTCTCGTGGAGGGCTTATGTCAAGTCTTGGTTGTTATAGTGATTTCTCAAGTATTTCTTCACTTAAATCAATAATGTGGGACTGCTCTCCCTTTGTTTTCTTCCATTTTCCTTTTAACCAGGAGCTTCTTCTCAAGGATGAACTCACAACTGTCTTCTCTGCACTTTGTTTCCCTTTCTGCTGCTTCTTGGCCAAGGTAGCAGCTTTGAGATCCTCTAGCCTTTCTGACAAAGGCTGGCAGTCCTCTTCCGATGATTTTTTAGGTGATGGAGAGATTTCTTGAGTGATTACTTTTCCCTTCTCCTTCTTTTGTTTCTTGTTCTTGGGCTGGTCTTCTTCCTCTTTTTGGGTAGTCTCTTCAATTTCTTCAAGAGGGGAGTCTTGGGCTATAGCATTTTTATCCCTCCTCCTACTTTTTCTTGGGATTTTTTATGGACTACTTCCAGAGGCTTCAGCTGGCTCTTGGAAGTAGTTCCTTGTTAGAAATTGATCCCAAGTATCCTTAGATTTCTTTAACTGCTCCTCAATCAGAATTCTTATGAGCCCGTGATGATAGAGATGTGGCTCAATGTTTCCTACATTCTTTTGAACCGTGACACTCATTTTCTTTAAACTTGCTAACGGAAAATGTGGTAAATTGATAACATGTCCATCTATAAAATTCATCATTAACCTCACATGGTACATGTACATGGAGCCAAAACAGCCCTCACATGTAATAAATTTCTGTATAACCAACAATAAAACAGACCATTCTTCTTTCAATACATTGACAAGGATACCTCGGGTGAAAACTGTGGTATCCATACCTTAATTGCGCAGCATCGTTCTCCAGATTTGGTCATCTACGCTCCTATTTTTGAACCATCTTTCTCCGTCTAGAGGCAGGCCTGTAGCTGCTGCAATTGTGGCCTCGGTCACTACAAACTTTAAGCAAAGCGTATTGACTGCAGTTGGAAACAGAGGGAATGCTTGGATCACAGGAAGAACAACAAGTGAGCAGGGGTGACCATGATTGAACTTATGGAATGAACATGAGTATATGCGGGGATTATTATGGCATGAGTGGAGTAACAACTTGATTTTCCCGAGTTTTAGGTGACTGCATGTGAGGTTTACACGTCTCAAGTAGACGGTTGTGGGAATTATGGCTTTTAAGAGCCGTAATACAATAGGTCACGTCTTAGGAGTACGAGTCATAAATAGAAGTAGAGTCATTTTTGAGTTTGAACTCGGGTAATCATAAGACTATTAGGGAGAGTGAATGCAAGGTGTATGGGATGGTATTACGGAATAGGAATGGTAGTGGGTGGTTAATTAAATCATTGCACATAGAAGAACCAATCATGGCTTAATAACTAAACATAATGATGACTTGAAGTGCTGTCTGATAGAGAGTTTTGATCATACCTTTGGACACTTGTCATTCTTTGCTTAAAATTTGTAACAAGTTGCTCTTTTTTTATATTTTGATGATGCCCCATGTCCTTAGCTCACGTACACCTGCATTGCATGCTTTTGGCACTAACAATTGATTTTATTTTGAAACAGAGTGATGCTGGCTGCAGAAATCGTTTCTAGCTGCGGAAACGGTGGTCAGCTGTGGAAACTGAAACAACACCCCCTGATCTACACAAAGATAGTTTAGAGGAAAATAGCTGAATGAAAAATAGTCCTGAAAAGGGGACTTTATTGATGAAATGGAATGGAATGAAAATGGAGTGAGAATGGAGTGAGAATGATGATGAAAATGAAATGGAAATGGAATGAAATGGAATGAGTAAATGAGATGGAATGAAGATGGAAAGAACATGAGAGGAGAGAATTTTTTTGGAAAATATAGAGTGTCAGGTACCCCTGATTTTCACTCCATATTTTATGTATAAGACTGCCAATCCATGATTGGTTTTCAGGCTTATACATTTTTCTCTTTTTTTTTTCCTTTTTTTTTCTTTTTTTTTTTTTTTTTTTTTTTTAGAAACCACAAGAAACCAAGATCAGGATGATGGGGGAGAAGGATTCTTCTCCACCAGCCTTATTGTAGAATTCTCTTGGAAGATTTTGACAAACTTTTCTCTAGAAAGTGGCTTATGATAAACTTTCAATCGGTGGCCATTCACAATAAGAGGAGTCTAAGATTTATCAATGGTCTTGATTCTTACCGCTCCATTGTCAAAGACTTTATCAATCTCATATGGCCCAAGCCAATGAGTCTGAAACTTTCCTTTGAAATCTTTAAACTTGGAATCAAACAGTAAGGCCCAATCTCCTTCTTGAAACTTTCTCTCTTTAATATATCTGTCATGCCACTTAGCTCTTTGATGTTGAACTAGATCAGTTCTTAGGATTGCATCTCGTCTGATCTCATCTAGCTCATTCAACTGCTCCATTCTGTGCTTTTGGGCTTCTGATAGATTCATCCCCAACTGAACACCCATCTTGAAGGTCTTGACTTGAAACTCAATGGGGAGCAGGACTTCTTTCCCATAAACAAGTTCATAGGGAGAATGTCCTGTTGTGTTCCTCCGTGTAGTTCTATAGGCCCATAAGGC
>APFE030489605.1:111211-127038 GCA_000404065.3 Pinus taeda
GTCCTTTTTAAACTATAATGCAATGATTCAACCACTGGATGAGTGAAGTGAGTGGAGTATGAGGGTTAAGAGGGTGTGTAGGAAGGTGCAAGGTTGAGGCTCAACAGTTGTGTCCTTGCTTTTTGAGTAGGGAAATATGCAAGTGATGTTGAATCCTTGACCATTTATTATTCAACTGGTTAGGATTATAGATTCAAGAAAGTCAGTTTCTTGTTGTTGAAGAGTTGTTTTTCTCTCTGTTTTCATGGAAGTTGCAAGACACATAAGCTTGGTTTCTTGGGATGAAGAAGTTCTTGAGAATTCCTATTTTGAGAACATGAAGGAAAAGGTAGCCACCTACAACCTGAAAGGAAGAGCAAACATATGGTGGGAATATTTAAAAAATGTTAAAGGCTTATCAAAATAAAGATTGAGTTGGAAGGAGTTTTAAAATATCTTATGGGAGAAATATCTATTACACAAATATTATGACAACAAGGCAAAGGAGTTTTATGAGCTAAAGTTAGGACAATTTTTAGATGAAGAGTGTATTACCATATTCCTTGTACTATTAATATATGTGCCATATATCAAGGATGAGAAGGCCAAGGTTTAATGATTTATCAGTGGGTTTCCTATGTCATTTAGAGACTGAATCGAGTTCTATGAACCATAGAATTTGGACAAAGGCATCAAGAAATTCAAGCACTGTTATGAGCAAGCCAATAGGAATGCCAATTATAAAAGTGATTGGAAACCAAAGGGCACTGCGAGAGATAGGAGGACATAGCCCAAAAGGATTGTTGATAAGAAAGAAGGGGTGACCTTAGCTGGTGAAGGCCAATTTTAGTGGAAAATTGGTCAAGGGAAAAAAGGCCATGCGCAACCACCCATGGGAGAACAACGCATGCATGAGGCAAGAGAGCCGCTAATGAGAATCACTAGAAACGAGACTAGTCGCATCATAAGAGCACAAGACCTCAAATATATAGTGCACAGGAAGCTTAGACAGTGGGGGACATAACAAAAAGCACACCAATAATTTATGCATAGGTGGATAATCGCGAGGAATACCACCAGACTTTCATAATTGAGATGGAAGGTAAGATGTTCACCAAATTATTTCTATTTTAATTGATCTAGGCTCTAACTACAACCATGTCATTCCATAGCTCATAGAAGAGTGTCTATTAATCAAGGAAATGCATGTGGAACCATGGTCGGTTCAGTGGGCAACAAAAGCGAAGATAAAGATTAATTACTAGGTGAAGTCATGTGATTTCAAGGGGAAAAAGTGATTGGAAACCAAAGGGTAGTGGGAGAGATAGGAGGAAATGGCCCAAAAGGATTGTTGATAAGAAAGAAGGGGTGACCTCAGCTGGTGAAGGCAAATTTTAGTGGAAAATTGGTTAAGGGGAAAAATGCCATGTGCAACCACCCATGGGAGAACAAAACATGCCTGAGGCAAGAGAGCCACTAATGAGATTCACCAAAAACGAGACTAGTCACATCATAAGAGCACAAGACCTCAAATATATAGTGCACAGGAAGCTCAGAAAGTGGGGGACATAACAAAAAGCACACCCATAATTTATGCAGCGGTGGATAATCGCGAGGAATACCACCAGACATCCATAATTGAGATGGAAGGTAAGATGTTCAACAAAATTATTTCTAATTTAATTGATCTAGGCTCTAACTACAACTATGTCATTCCATAGCTCGTAGAAGAGTGTCGATTAACCAAGGAAATGCATGTGGAACCATGGTCGGTTCAGTTGGAAACAAGAGCGAAGATAAAGATTAATTACTAGGTGAAGTCATGTGATTTCAAGCTAAACAACATGCCAACATTTGCACATCTAAAATTTCTTCCATTGGGGGGCGTACAACATACTATTGGGAATGGATTGGTTGTACAAGCACCACACCAAAGTGGAATGTTTTGAAAAAGAAATTGAATGCTTAGATGAGCAGGGAGAAAGAAGAGTTTTGCAGGGCAGGAAAAATCATACTTCAGTGTCGTTGATAACATCTATGCAAGCCAAGTGCAACAAAAAAAAGGGATGCATTTTGTTTGTAGTGAAAGTCTCTATTGATGAGAAGGCTAGCAGTAATACTCAAAATGAGGAAAGTGAGATGTTGAAAAGATATCCAGTTTTGCAACAATATGCAGATGTATTTCTAGCAGAGGTTCCTAGATTACCTCCTCATAGAGAGATATATTTCTATATTGAGTTGATACCTAGAGTAACACCAACGTCTAATGAACCATACAGGATGAGCACTCCTGAGTTGGTCGAGTTAAAATTGCAGCTAAAGGAGATGCTGGAAAAAGGCTACATAAGGCTGAGTGTGTCTCCATGGGGAGTACTAGTGTTGTTTGTAAGGAAGAAGGATGACACCCTTAGATTATGCATTGACTATAGGAAATTAGAAAAGGTGACCATAAAGAACAAATATCCACTACCACAAATTGATTACCTCTTTTATCAGTTGTAGGGAGCAATGGCCTTCTCTAAGATCGACTTGAGGCTAGGATATCATCAAGTGAGGATCAAGGAGGAAGACATTCATAAAACAACATTCCAGACAAGATACAAGAATTATGAGTTCGTGGTGGTACCATTTGGTCTTACTAATGCCCCAACCACTTTCATTTGCTTAATGAATGGTGTATTGCGTCCTTATTAGGACACATTTGTAATTGTATTTATCGATGACATATTGGTGTACTCAAAGAATGAGGAAGAGCATGAGAAGCACTTGGCAACAATGCTACAATTATTGAGAGAGCACAAACCTTACACAAAGCTTAGCAAGTGTGAATTATTTAAGTCACAAATACATTAATTGGGACACAATATCTCCAAGGAGGGGATGTTAGTTTATCCAGAGAAGGTCAGGGCCATCATGGAATGGTTGACATCGAAAAATGTGAATTAGGTTAGATCATTCATGGGATTGGCAGGATACTACAAGAGGTTCATCAAAAGATTCTCTAAGATAGGCCACCCTATCATATCCTTATAGAGAAAAGGAAAGAAATTTGAATGGATGGCTCAGTGGTCAACCAAGTTTGAGCAATTAAAGCAGTTGCTCACTAATGCACTGATGTTGGGTATTTCATATCTAATCAAGGATTTTGGGATTTGCATATATGCTTGAAAGAATGGGCTTAGTGGAATCCTAATGTAGGATGACAAGTAGTATGTTATGAGTCTCGAAAGTTGAATGGAAATGAGACAAACTATGTGACTCATGATTTGGCATTACCCGCCATTATTCATGCATTAAATATGTGGAGGCATTACCTCCTCGAAAAAAGATTCATGCTCATGAAAAACCATGGAGGATTAAAGTACCTGTTTGATCAATCTAATTTGAATGCTAGACAATCTAGGTGACTGGCTACACTTAGTGAAATTTACTTTGAAATCAAGTACATTAAAGGAAAGGAAAACTGAGTTGCTAATGCTCTAAATAGAAGGATTCATTTGAATCACTTAGAAACCACAATTTATTATGGAGTGGACCAGGTAGAGTAGTTCAAGCATACATGGAAACATGATGAGGAGTATTAACATATCAAAGAAAATACAACAATGCAGTGAGAACGAAGGAGATGAGGGATATCATCTCAGAGATGATGACTTGATTAGATTCAAGAACAAAATTTGTGTGCCAAACAATGTTGAGTTGAAAAGCATCATCATGAGAGAGTTTCATACAAAGCCATATTCTAGACACCTGGGATATCAAAAGAACCCCATGGCCATTAAGAAATTTTATTTTTCCTAATCTGAAAAAAGAGGTGGTTGATTTTGTTGCTAAATGCATAGAGTTCCAGCAGGTGAAGGATGAATTCAAGCATCTAACTAGTTTATTGCAACCCATTCCCATTCCATAATGGAAATGGGAGGTGATATCCGTGGATTTCATCACAGGTTTGCCCAAAACCTCCACGAAACATGATGTAGTTATGGTGGTTGTTGAAAGGTTGAGTAAGGTAGCTCATTTTGTAGTAGTCAAGTCCACTAACTAGGCTAGTGAGGTAGCACAAATCTTCATAAAGGAGATTGTGAACTGCATGGGGTTTCCAAGAAGATTATTTTAGACAAATATGCCAATTTCACCTCCAGGTTTTGGAAGGAACTATTTGCAGGATTGGGTATTGAACTAGCATTTAGAACAACATATCATCCATAAACGAATTGAAAAAAAAATAGAGTAAATCGAATCCTTGAGGACATGTTGAAGATGCATTTTATGCACCAACAAAAGAAGTGGGAAGAGTATATTCCAATTGTAGAGTTTTCATATAATAATGGGTACCACGAGTCTTTAAAGATGAGCCCATTTAAGGATTTGTATGGAAGTTGTAATACTCCTATTATTTGGAGTGATCTAGTGAGCAGGGTCCTTATCAGACCTAATACATTAAAAGAGATGGAGCAACAGATGCAAGTTATTAGGCAGAACTTAAAGGTAGCACATGACATGCAAAAGAGCTATGCCAATCAACATAGGGTGCTTAAGGAGTTCCAGGTTGGGGAACCTGTTTACTTGAGAGTTAGACCCAAGAAAAGCTCCTAGAAGATTAGGCCATGTGACATGATGGCACCACGGTTTTGTGAACCTTTTGAGATCCTTGAGAGGATTGGCCCAGTGGCCTATAAGTTGTCCTTATCTCAATTTAAAATCCATGATGTTTTCCACGTTTCTTTGCTTAAACTATATGTATAAGATTCCAATCTTGTTATTTATTGGTTTGTGTTATAGGAACCAGAGGGAGAGTTCCATCCACAACCATTCTGCATTATAGACTAGAGGAGTCTCATGCTCCAAAATCAAGTCATAGTGTAGTGGAAGCACTTTGGGCCCAAGGAAGCCATTTGGGAAATGTATGATGCCATGAAGACAACTTATCCATTTTTGTTTGCTGGTTAAGGAAAATGTTCATATGTATATGTAAATATTGTAAAGCATTGTAAATATAAAGCTCCAAGTATAGTATTTTGTTGTTTTATTTATTTAGCAAGTTTTCTTTGTGTATGTGGGCAGAGAACACTGAGGACGGTGTTCCCCTAAGGGGGAGGGGTCTGTAACAACCCAACTTGTAATTGGCTTGATATTTCCATGTAATTACCTCATGCATTTTGATTTTGAAAATTAATTGGGCTAACTGAGGGACATATATTCTAAGAGGTTTGGGGGAGGTCAATTGCTTGGGATATTCAAATCTTGAAGGAAAAGAATGGATAGAGTGGACAACCATTGAAGGCTAGATGTTGAATCTTTAAACGCATTGGAATGATGTGTTGAATATGACTGTTGTTGTGAATTTATAGACTGTAAAACATGGGACAAATCCTATATTTACTTACAAACCACAATAGACAACAAAAGGATAGGCGTTAATGCACAACAACTATGTGGGTGCAACTGGAAAAAGAGGGGAGGATATGCACACAACAGGGAATAGGAACCATAGAGTAGAGGAGAAGAATTATGCAGAGAAAAGGAACAATGCATGCCTATCAACTCGTGATTTGAGGCTCAAGCACATAGGTGAACACCAGGGAGGCATGCTGGTGAGATTTGAAATATGCAGGACTGTGCATCAGAAGCAAATGGAAGACACAATGTGGAGAAGTGCTTAGCACCTTGTAAGAAAGAGCGAAAGGGATTTTATGAGATTAACAAGCAAACAATGACATTTATATGCAGATTGGAAGATATTGACTTTTGGCATCACTCTTAGAAGGCTATCATACCTTCGGTTGAGAAATAGGAGTACATGAGGAATTATCCTCAGGTGAGGGTAAATATTATGATACCTTAGGGGGTAGGAGGGTGGATATGGAATTCTCTAGAGTCCCTTAACAGCTTGGGGTAGATATTTAGCCCTTGGATTCCTGGTAAAGGAAATTATGGAGTCTCCTTTTCTTGTTTATTTGATTTGGCAATGGATTCTCGATTCCCTTCATTGGGTGGAACCACTGTGTTGCAGGGTTCCAAGGTGGAGGTGAAGCCTCTCGACTCCCTAGAGAGAGAGTGTGTGTGCGTTATTGGATAGCCAGAGGGTGGAGGTGGTTGGCTTCTAGGTTCCATGTGCATTGGTTAATTTCTAAATCATTGGTGGGTGGAGGTAGCAGGACCTCTAGAGTGTCCATTTTAGATGGAAGTTGGTGTGTTATTCCCTTAAGAAAGACCAGCTCAGACCCTTGGAATCTAGATCGGGGGTGACAACGGCAAGTAGCTTGGTTGCATCTTGTTTATGGTTGGGTGGAGAGTTGAAGTCCCGAACTTAGTTTCCCATATTCAATACAAATCCAGATAAGTTCTTCTTGCATATAACCTTGTATGGATTTCATGTTAAAAATGTGAATGAATAATATGTTGATTGTTTACATGATAAGGCTTGAATCACTTGTGTACATATGTTGAATGGATGGTTATAATCTATGTGAGGATGTATTGATAAGTATGAACATTTCATAGGATTAATGGCCTTATGCTAACATTTTGCTGCTGATAATTGTTCACTTATAAAAGTGTTGGGATTGCACTAGTGAGATGCTTGCATAGTGAAGTCAATGGACATTGTCGGATGCTGTCACCTTGTGATGAATGAATGTTATGTGGCTTAGATACTCTTATGATATAGGTTCTATGTATATGTTGTTGATAACTCCATGGTTATTTCCTTGTTGTTTGAGTAGAGAAATATGAATGTGATGTTGAATCCTTGTCCATTTATTGTTCAATTGGTTAGGTCAATAGATTCAGGAAAGTCAGTTTCCTATTGTTGAAGAGTTTTTTTTCTCTCTGTGTTCATAGGAAGAATTTCTCTTGGTAGTGGTCTTGTTTTGGTGACTTTCCTTGAAGGAATTCTCATCAAGTTGTCCTTAATATTTTCTCTGGAGTTCAGTGGCCTTGAAGTGCTACTATCGATGCGTGAAAGATTTGAAAAAACCAAAAAATCGTGAAGAAAAGTGACCCCTAGAACTCTGTAAAATGATGGAAAATGGCTATAAAATTAAGTTTTGGACCCATAGGTTAAGGGTCAAGAGGTCAGTCAGGTAGGCCAAACCTCGATGGCTCTTTGCACAACATGGATCGGGCTGATTATGCAATTATTGAAAGTTAGGATGCAAACAAGTTGATAGGTAAGATGGTTGGGGGTCAAGGATGATCCTAGTTTTTATCACACCAAAGAAAGGGGATAAGCTCGACTTAGGTTGGAGGTTAGGGGTCATACCTTGAAATGAAAATGACAAGGGCACATGCCAGTGGTTAGGGCCAACTTTTGATGGGTTGTTAGCCATTGGCAATGTGGCTTTTCCACTGTGGCGATGCCTCTAGTAACCTACCATGTGGGCCACTAGGTGGTTGCCATGTGGAAGGTAAGGTGATGTGGGAGGGTAAGCAAAGCCTATATTTGAGGAATCATAACTCTTAATCTGTGAGTCAAATTGAGGAAAATTTTATATCGTTGGAATCATCTCGAAAAGTGGGACATGGCCATGGTGTCTAATTCGCAGTTCTAGGACGATAGAGAAAAGCCAAAATTTTTAGGTCTTGTTCCCATAATTGTATTTTGGGAGCTAGATCTGCATAGTAACTACCTCCTTATACCTTTGGATGGGTTATTGGGTTAGGAGGGGGTGTTACAACAAATCTATCATCAATCATAAAACTATACCAATCTCTTATTTCCCAAGGTTCATTGATGAAGATGAAAATGATGAACTCATCTTTGAGATTTCAAAGGATGAGTTGCAGTGGTGGAATCCTTCCAAAGGGACAATAATTTCATTAAAATATTACTTACTAAAGTTTGCTAAAAAAAAAGGTTATCTTGCTGCATTTTAGGTTCCATAAATTATACTTCATATCTTTGATTCCATGGAAGAATTCTCCATCCCCCTTTAAGGATTTTAGATCCATTTGTCGAGACTATTTATTGCTTAAAAACAACTAAGTGCCGAACATTAATTCATCAACCGAGGGATCTATCTTTCTATCTTAAGGAAGTTGACAAAGTCTATGCAAGAGGCTTTCAAGAGATAACAATGGTGCTATATGAGTTAATCTAAAATCTAAATCTTTCTTACGCAAGAAGATTGATCCTAATTATCAACAAGTTTTTATTTATTTATTTATTTATTTTTATTTTATATCTAGTGGAATCAAATCTCGCTATGAAAAGGAAATTTAAATGCATAACTAATTGTTGCATAAATGTTATACCTAAGAAACAACAAAAATAACCTCAATTATAGACTTATCAGTTATCTAACCATTCATAAAAGGATATCAAAAAATATCTAATTTAACAATAATGCTTCACGAAACAACAATAAAGAAACAACAACACAAAATTAAAGAAATAATAATAAGAAATCAAAGGTACAACTAACATCTATCGAGGAAATAATAAAACAACATAATGTGATGAATTATATTGCTATTGAAAACATAAACGAAACTCTTTAATAACCATTTATAACTTGAATTGAAAGAGAACTATTCAGGAAAAAAGAGACACCATAAAGCTAATTAAATTTAATTTACACAAGTAAGACAATGCTTCGTCCAGGAAGCGGGCCCAAACTACACTGAGTCAGACTACCTCTAAAATAAATTTAGATTAAGGGAAAGTTGATAATATTGAAATCAAATAAAAAATCTTTGCATTACTATCCTTCAGAGTGATAAATACAATCAAAATATTTGTCCTTATTTCTATCTTTATAAAAGTATAACCAACCACCAGAGGTAAATCCCCTTGTTTTTATATGACAAAAATGAGAGTTACAACAAAATATTTACATAATAAGGAACGTTCCTCAGAATTGAAGATTCTCAGAAAATTCTTTCTAAAATATGCTAACTCTCCTATCATTCAATGAAGAAACCAAGAATTCTATCACATAACTAGTTTTTCAATTAGGAACAACTTCACTTGAATTAACCATGAAAGATTTCAACATGGTCATTCTTCATAAATATTCACAATCCCTGTTTTCAACAAGGTATCATCCAATGAATTATTAGCTCAATTATAAAGAAAATTATTTGATTTGTCTCATTAAAACATAATTATATGAGAAATTGGATTTTTACCAAAGTGTAAATCATATTGAGAAAAGAATATGACTATAAGTCAACAATAACAATAATTTATTATAAAAACTAAGAAATTGGATGAAAGAAAATATAACAATTACAAGGCCCAACATCACCCCAACTGACTTTATTACATGTCCTCATGCAATTAATCTCTAGATTGAGAAAACAAATAATTAACATGCAAGCCATTCAAGGAGAAAGCTTTGTAAGTTTCTTCTCCTCTATAACTGAATCTGGCCCTATACTTGATTTTGTGGAGAAACGAATAATCAATTTGTTTAGACAACTCATGATCAAATTGATAACATGGCAGAGGACACCAAATAATGGCGCATCGGTATCTACATCCCATCCAATTAACTCCTACCTCAATTGCAATTGTAGTATAAGCATGAACTCTTTGAAAGAGCTTGTTGGAAGTTATGGATACTAAAGTGTTCCTTATTCTTCACCTCTCGTAAAAATTTCATCCATCTCATTCTATCCCTTTTTACTGCATCATCATTGATGTCCTTCAAATATTCAAGGTCTGATATCAATACTCCCAAATGAATATATCGGAGTTCAAAACAAACATTCAGTTGTTTATAAAATCTATTATGCTTATAGAATGTGGTGAATGCATTCTTATGTTCTCCTTGAACTCATAGCTCACAATTTATTTCATTCTGCTCGTAGGTATTGTATGCCTTCCACCATTTTATCTAGTTCTATGTGAAATATATAAGGGCTTGAATTTGCATGTCTCCAACAAAAGGAACCATGTTTTCATTTCTTTGCTCAATCAATAGAAAATTATGCATATAAAGTTCACATAAAAGATACTGTGTGTTTGTTCTACTTATGGAAAACAATTTCTAAAATTCAAAACATCAGTAAACTCGTAGGGAAAGCCATGCTGCACTACCTAAATCTTAAGCATTAAGTATCCTTCCATTAAAAATAGGGCATAATTACAGGATAGGGCTGTCTACGCCAAAACATCTGGAATCATGGATCAAATTTCATCCCTTTATCAGGTTAATTTGTGAACTTGTTCTCACAACTTGTGGATATTTTTTTGGGCATTAACCAAGTTTTCAACTATTTCTAGTTCCACATGTTTCAATGCATAAGATCGTTTCACAAACTTCTGATGTTCATCTTGAGGAACCACCTGCCCCTAATACTTAGCTACAATCTTCTTTAATGTTTGTATTTAAGATTTCAAAACCATGGGAGAATATGGAGGCACAATATCTGTTTGCACTCATATCTCTGTCTAAATCGTTTCTTCAGTCTGCGTTTCTATGGATTGATATTCAGAGACTTTTCTTTTCTTACTAGTCCTACATTGCCTTGTAGCCTTTCTTTTCTGACCAACATGAGGATTTTTTCCTTCTGCCAACTGTCCCTCTAATTCCTGTATCCTCTTTTTTCAAAGTGACAACTTTTTTGAAGAGCCAATTTCTCACCTTGTCCCTTCCTACTTCTAGACTTTCCCACTTTCATATTCTACTTCTACTTCTAGAGGGATTAGTCAGAGAAACAATAGGTGGAGTATAGACTTTAGCCTTTGGACAATCAACATGAGACTCCCAAGTTTCGATAGCTCGGAAATTAGTCGAAATTCTTTGATTTATGACAACCAAGGAATTATTAGGAATATCGCAAGCCATATAAATCAAGGAGTCAACACAAGGTTCAAGAATAATAGCAATTAAAAGATCAACTAGGGGTTCTTGTGCCATGGTTCTTGTAGTATCTATATAATAAAAAAAAGGCTCTTTAATCGTAGTATCTATAGAATTAATAGAATGTTCCTGGACTATGGTAGTTGCAGAGTCGGTGGAAGGTTCATGAGTTGTAGTAGTAGGAGAATCAATGGGAGGGACCTGAGTTATGGTTGCTGAAAGATCATTAGGAAACTCCTAAACTATATCAACTGGAATAAAAATAAAATTTTCTTGAGTCACAACAACTGTTCCTTCCTCCATATACAAATATTCTGATAAATCTTCCACCTTTTCTAATTTTTGCTACACTTCTACACTAGTTGCTTATTGATCTGAATCTACTTTCTCTAGTACATTTTCATCTTTGATATTCTGAGTAATTTGATCCAAATTATCCTCACATGATTCTCAAACATTTTCGACGCCTTTCTCATATTCATGCACATTTTCTTCTTTATGTCATAAGCCAATCATCATTTCTTCCTTATCTAATTGACTCAAGGTTATCACTTTTTACAATAATTCTTACATTGGCCAATCTTAACAAATTTCTCCTTTCTCATAAGAATTTTACTCTGTTAAATCTATTTCCCCTGAAAAGGAGGTTGACTTCCTTAGAGACATGAGAGGGGACGAGCTGAGTCCTTGGTGTAGTTTAGACAATCGGGATGACCTTCTCCTTACTTTAAGTAAGAGGTCCATAAAAGAGGAAATTTGTCTCTCTACCTTACTATATATTTCAATAACCGAAGTTCCTAATAGGGAAGCTTTAGGTTGCAAATGTTCAGGTGGAGTACATTCAGGCATTACACATTTTGACTGTGAAAATTTAGCTTGAGGATTTTCTGCACAGGTAATTCACAACATCTACATACCATGAAATCTTAACAAATACTACAAATAAATGTTCAGCTAGAAATCAACCTTCTATAGGAGACAAATCATTTGTAGGCAGGATCCTGGATAAGATTTCTGCAACGAGATTCTCTTCACCTAGTAACTCTTTGATAGTAATATTGAATTCCTGCAACAAGAGCAACCAATGAGTTATTATACCATTAGTAACTGGTTTATTAGCTAGATACCTAATAGTAGAATGATCGGTATATAAAAAGACAAGATAACCTGTAACATAGTGATGAAATTTATTAACATAAATAATAACCAAAAATTAATTTTCGATCACTATATAATTTAAGCTCCGTAGGCATCAAATTTTTGCTAACATAATAAATGGCATAAGAATTCTTGTCTTCTTCTTTTGCAGGTACTGCTGCTATGGCCATATCAGATGCATCAGAGGATCTGTGGAATGACAATTTCCAATTAAGACCTCGTAGTACTGGTGCTGTTGACAGTAGCTTTTTCAACTTTGCAAAAGCATGATCACATTTATCAGTCCAATCAAATTTCACCTGCCCTGTTAATTTATATAGAGGTGCTGCAATATTTTAAAAATGAGCTATAGATTGGCTATAGTAACCAACATAACCAAGAAATCTACGTACATATTTTGGTGTTTGTTGAACGGGGAGTCAAAGAATTACCTCAATTTTCACTGAATCTACTTGGATGTCTGCTGTAGAGATACAATGTCCCAATATCACACTTTCTTTCATTAACATATGGCACTTTTCGTGGCAAAGGAACAACCTAGTTAATATACATCTAATGAGTATTTTTTTTCTAGGTTATTTAGGGTTTCGTCAAATTCGTCACCATAAGGTGTAAAGTCGTCCATATAAAGCTCAAGTCTATCATTAATCGGATCAAAAAATATACTCATAATTTCTCTTTGAAAAGTTGTAGGTGTGTTACAGAGGTCAAATGGAATAAATCGGTATGCAAATGTCCCCAATGGACAAATAAATGTGGTTTTATCTTGGTATTCTAAAGTGGTATGAATCTCTTTATATTCGTTAAATCCATCTAGGAAAGAAAATGTTTCTTTCCGGTAAGAGTGTTAAGAACTTGATTAATAAATGAAAGAGGGAAGTGATCTTTTTGTGTGGCTTTGTTTAATTCCCTATAATCTATGCAAATTTGCCACTTTCCGTTCTTTTTAGGGACAAAAAGTAATGGTGAAACCCATTGATGTATAAAGTTAGCATCGAGCAATTTTTAAATTTATTGTTTAACTACATCCCTAAGATGTGGGTTTAATCTCCTTTGAGGTTGACGTATAGGGCGACGTATTTCTATATATAGATATGATTTCTGCATAATTTATGATCAATGCCCATCATGTATGTGTAATCCCAGGCGAAATTTTGTTGATGCTTCTGAAGGACTTGTTAATTCATTCACTCTGAGTGTTGATTAGGTTAGAATTAATGTTCAATGTTTTACCATGATCAATTTCAATGGGAATGCTATCATGAACTATTGTCGTAGGAATGTGATTGCTAGTGGTTTTTTCCATAGGGTTACCTTGAGCTTCATTATCCAACATAACTTCTAACATTCGACAAGTTGGATATTCTACAACAAATGGTTTAATAATACAACTACAAATGATATCATCCTCAATGTGTTGTTTAAAGCTAAGGGATTTTTTAATAGTGAGGACATGATGCAATTTCACTTCTTTATAATAAGAAGAGAGCCATGTTGGGTTACTAGACTCTACGTTGGGTTTAGCAGGTAGATAAAGGTTAAGGATTTTGATGGTAGTTCCTTTAGTGATTGTTTGTTCCCTATTTGACATATGATATATGCATCGATAGTGGCAAGTTGATGCAAGGGCATGAGACTTGGAGGGAAAAGACTTCAAACTTATTCCGAAAATACAAAAAAATCTACAAGCAAAGGAGTGGGATCCTTTAGCCATCAATTTCCATGTTTTTCTAGTTAAGCATAGAGCTAGAATATAGGGTTAGATCATGATGTAATAAGTGTTAATTAGTTAATTGTAGTGGAGATTCTCACGGAGAATACCTCGCAGAACAGATAGGATTAATAAATTTCAGCCTCTGTATTAGGATCTGGTTGTTAAGACAAACCGATATTTATGTAACTTTCACGCTATTGTAAAGGGATTTTGACCGAGTGGTTTTATATCATATTGCTTAAGTAAAGAGGAGGATATCTCTGTGTATTGGTTGATCCCAGAGGCATTGTGACCTCTGAAACTCTTTCTGTGCATCTGAACACCTATTTGTCTGTTAAATCTGGTATTTATGCATATCTTTGGTTTTCTCACATCACTTACTAGTAAGTCTTTATAACAGTGGTTCTGCTATGGTTTTCTAGTTAATACTCTGATAAGAGTCGGTTTGAGCGTTTTTCTTTCATATCAGCATGCTCTGTTTCTAATTTATGCATCGTTTTAGTCCTGCAAGCTAAATTCCTGTTTACACTAAGAAACAACGAAAAACATAGTTCAAATTTGAAATCCGGACTTGAAGTCTTATAAAGCGTGGCTTATATCCATATTGGGTCTATAAGTGCTGTCGCATCGCGTCGCTTCAGTGTAGAGAAACCGGGCCTATTGAACCGCCAAAACTCGACATTACGATACTACCGGATCCGAAATATTATAGAGAAGGATTTAAAATCTACCAGGTCCGTGAATAGTTATCGCATCGCAATTTTTAAGCAGAAGGAGCCAGGTGGAGAGGCGTTGATCCTGCCGATTGCGATTAACTGATAAGTGCTACAGTGCTATCACATCGGGGAAACGCCGATAGTGAAGTGCCGATAGTGTTTCTCCATTTCTCATGGAATAACCCGCTGATAGTGTATTTTCATGTATAATTGTATTATGGGCATTTTAACCCGCCGATAGTGTATTTTACGTATAATTGCATTATTGCTATTTTCAACAACACTGATAGTGTATTATGTACTTCCTATGGAATTACAACACCGATAGTGCTAAAAAGGGCCTCTGCTTTGAAATTGCTCCCGAAACAAGGGTTGGGCCGATTAATGGAAAAGGATAGGTGATAGTGGCCGAAAAAAGGAAAATTTATAAAACAATCAGTCTGGAAATAGATGACTGATACTCCAGTGGAGGAAGATGAACAGATTCAGTTAGATTTAGAGGAAATTGTATCGGGGTTTGAACGTTTGTCCATATCGCTTGCACCTAGGCCACCATTAGTGGTATCAGAGCAACCTGTTGACACTGAATTGAATCTCAGAAACAAGAGAAGGAATTTTAATATGGCTTTCAGAGTTGGAAGAGGACGAGAACATGGTAGAAGAGGTCGACCAGTTGCAAATGCTGAGGTGATGGAAGCTATGCACCAGATGCAGGCTAGATTAGAGGCATTAACAACAGGGAGAAATATAGATGATGGAGATATTAATGAGCCTGAGGTTGAAACTGAAGGAGAGGAGGAAACTGTAGCAGTTACTCCTGAGATGAGATTCTTCCAATTAGTGTTGAGATCCATAACTAGGCCAAAGACTGAGGTTTCAATATATGAAGGAGGATTGAATCCAGAAGAATTGATAGACTCGATTAATGGCATGGAGAAATTCTTTGATTATGAAGAAACATAAGATGAGAAGAAAGTAAAGTTTGCTGTCACCAAGCTAAAAGGACATGCAACAATCTGGTGGGATGGAGTGCAGGTAGAAATAAAGAGCCTTGGCAAGAAACCAATCATAAATTGGAACAAGATGGTAGCAAAGCTAAGAGGTAAGTTTCTACCAAGTAATTATCAGCAAACCTTGTTCAGACAGACGCAGAATCTTAGACAGAGGTCTATGACAATGAGAGAATATACAAAGGAATTCTATAAGGTAAGTATAAGAGATGGACAAACTCAGGATACAGATGAGAAGGTGGCTAGATATGTGAATGGTCTTAGGATGGACCTTCAAGATGAGATAAGTATACTGTCTCCTAAAACAGTAGAAGAGGCTTATCAGATGGTACTGAAAGCTGAAGAAAAACTCATAATGTTATGACTCTGATATGAAAATATAAGACAATAGAAATAAACCCAAGAAATAAGATAGAAATGCTTCTTTATTATCAAACCC
>APFE030489605.1:127500-166631 GCA_000404065.3 Pinus taeda
ATTACATTATTACTAACTACTTGTGGTCCCTTACATGATATGGGTTAACCACCTTATTTATTACTATGGCCCATTCCATTATTACATTATTTCCTTGGGTACCTCCCTTGGTACCCTATATTATCCCCCCTAGGCATATAACACATAAGGAAGTAGTCTGCCAGAGGAAGAGGTACTTTCTGAGGAAAAGGAAGTCAAGGTGGTAGAGGAAGATCTACAACACCTAGAGATGGAGTTAGCAGTAGCTCAACCCAGCATGCAACAACATGAGGTGATGTAGGTGGCAGAGGGAGTTTTCCTAGAGGAAGAGGAGGCAAAGGAAGAGGAAGAGAAGTAAGATGTTACAGGTGTAACAAACTAGGACACAGAGCTTTTGAGTGCCCAAAGAATGTAGGAACAAGTTAGAGGAATGCAATTTTTGCTCAAGTTGAGGAAGAAGCAACAATAGTAACAAAAGAAGAAAATGTACCAGAGAGAGGAGAATTTTTGGTAGTCAATAAAGTTTTTCTCAAGCTAACAAAGGAGATAGTTGAACCATCACAAAGCAAGACTTTGTTCAGAACAGTGTGTAAGGTTCAAGGGAAATGCTATTAGATGATCATTGTTCAGAACAACGTGCAAGGTTCAAGGGAAATGCTGTTAGATGATCATTGATAGTGGCAGCACTGATAATTTGGTATCTATAGAAGTGGTGGAGAAATTGAAGCTGAAGACAATGAGACATCCAACACCTTACAAGGTGTCATGGTTACAAAAGGGACATCAATTGTTAGTGAATGGACAATGTGAAGTGGAGTTTCAGTTGGGCAAATATAATGATAAAATTGTATGTGATGTGATGCCCATGGATGTGTGTCACATATTGCTTGGAAGACCTTGGAAATATGACAGGGGAGCTATGCATGATGGGAAAATAAACACCTACAAGTTACGTAAATATGGTATCAATCATAAATTGCTACCTATGGGAGAAGAGGATGCATCAGGGAAGAAGACTGATCCAAAACTCTATTACTAGGAGGAAAGGAATACTTATAGCAGATTGAAGAAAATGAGGTAAATTTTGCTATAATTTGAAAGTCCAAGGTAATAATGACTTCTACTAAAGTTTCTGATTTACCCATTGAAATTCAAGAAATGTTGGACAACTATTGTGATATCATTGTTGATGGTTTGCCTAATGAGTTACCACCCATTAGAAGAATTAGCCATCATATAGATTTGATTCATGGAGCAAATCTACCAAACAAAGCAGCTTACAGAATGAATCCCACAAAAAATGAAGAGGTTAGAAAGCAGGTTCAGGAACCACTTGACAAAATATTGATCAGAGAGAGTTTGAGTCCTTGTGCAGTACCAACAGTGTTGAGTCGAAAGAAAGATGGACGATGGAGAATGTGTACTGATTCAAGAGCCATCAATAAAATCACAATTAGATACAGATTTTCTTTACCTAGAATTGAATATTTGATGGATTGTTTGAGTGGAGCAAAGTATTTTACAAAACTAGATCTTAAGAGAGGGTATCATCAGATAAGGATAAGAGAAGGAGATGAGTGGAAAACTGCTTTTAAGACAAATGAAGGATTGTATGAGTGGAGAGTAATGCCTTTTGGTTGTCAAATGAACCAAGTACATTTATGAGACTCATGAATGAAGTTCTTAAAGAGTTTATTGGTAAATTTGTAAGGACGATATATTAATTTACAGCAGGTCTAAGGAGGATCACATGAGACATCTGAATTATGTCTTACAAAGGTTACAGCAAGATAAATTATTGCTGAATTTGAAGAAATGCTCATTCATGAAAGAGGAATTAGTGTATTTGGGTTTTGTTGTTTCTGCTGAAGGGTTGAAGATGGATCCAGAGAAGATCAAGGCAATCATAGAGTGGCCTTCACCTAAAAGTATCTTTGAGGTAAGAAGTTTTCATGGTCTTGCTAGTTTTTATAGGAAATTCATAAGGAATTTTAGTAAGATCAATGCTCCTATTGTTGAGACTATAAAGAAGGATAAGCAACCATTTAGATGGACTTCTGAAGCAGAAAATAATTTTCAGCTGTTGAAGAAGAAGATCACTGAAAAACCTATTTTGGTTCTACCTGATTTTAGTAAACCTTTCCAAGTGAAATGTGATGCCAGTGGAGAAGCTATTTGGAGGTGTTTTAAGTCAGGAAGACAAACCTATAGCTTATTTTAGTGAAAATCTGAATGATTCAAAGAAGAAGTATTATTCTTATGATAAAGAGTTTTATGCAGTTGTGCAATCATTGAAGAAGTGGAGACATTATCTAATGTCAAAAGAGTTCATACTCTATTCAGATAACCATATTGCAGTATATTATGCAGCAGCCAAAGCTTAACCAGAAACATGCCAAATGGGTAGAGTATCTGTTAAATTGGAAACTAGGGCCAAACTCAATGTGGGTTAGCTTATTTATGGCAGCTGATATTTTTATTGGATCCCTCTCATCGAGAGGTGTAGGATTGATCCAAAGATCATCCGATTCCGATAAGTATTTATGGAGATATGAATTTATTTTGATTATGGATTTATTATCTAGCCGACCAACAATTGAGGTAGGCTCAAGAAGCCCAAACGACATGTCTATTCAACTTATACGTTTTTGGTATAAATTGAAGAGGATTTGATGTCATTTGCAACACACATTGAGGTTATCTCCTCCTCTCCACGTCTTGGGTTTTTGGAGTAGGAGAGAGACACCATGAGAATGTATGCTGGCCCATGATGCCCTAGTTCTAACTCACATCTATACACAGCATGGAAGAGAAGCCTATACACAACAAGAAATAAACATGTTATACGCAGCCACTAAGAGGCATAGCCACAGTTAGGAGGAGCCCTAACACAGGTCCTAATACGCAACAAATAAAATCTTCATGCAGCCCTAAGACATGCTATTTATGAAGAGATATATATGCACAACATGTAATCTGGTGAAGCCGCAGTGATAAAGGACCTTACCACGTAGTGTCATGGATAACACAGCCATGGCAACACACTCTAAGACTTATATACGTAGAACATACGTTGGGCATAAATACGCTAAAATGGAAGGACAATATATATTTGAACGCAGGTAAGTAAACGCAGTCAAACGCTGACCAATGTTATATATATACATGTTTTTCACATGAAGCATAACTCAGGTATCTGCTTTGAGTTGAGTAGCTGCAGCAATATGATGAAACCCTATACGCTGGTCATTACGTATACACACAACATACACTTGGATCTGACAGCGTAGATAACACGCAACATGGAACACAGGAACACAATCATGGCACGTGGATCTAGCAGCGTAGATAACATGTAGCATAACACGCAGCATGGCACACAGGAACACGGTCATGGCACGTGGATCTAGTACCGTAGATAACACGTAGCATGGCATGCAGCATGGGACACAAGAACAAAGTCATCATATGATGTATGGAATGGTCATATATATTATGGGAGCAGTCATATATATGCTTCATTGTGTCAGGCATATATAATCTGCTTCAGTCATAATTGCAGTCCGGCATGGTTATGAAGAATGCTAGTCATATTGACAATGATAAGAAAATAATGGGATTAATGGAGGATAGCCTAGCTACTTTGCTAGGCTGCAAGCCATAGCAAGCAGCTAGGCTGATATGTGTATGAACTCCATAATGAAGGAACAAAAGGATAGCATAGGCAGCATTATGAGCAGCATGATGGGCAGCCTTATGAGAAGCATGAAGTATGAAGTCATGGACAACTTGATGTATGGGCAGCACAGTGATCATGAGCAGCATGATGCAGCATGATGGTGCTACTTGGTAAGGTGCAGCAAATGAACGAAATGGATAGGTGAAGCCGTCACCTAGGAGAATCAGTTGAAGCAGAATGTCTTCAACTGATCTCATGTATCATCGTTATAGGAGATGATCTATGCTCAGATATAGATAAGTCAAAGCATTGACTTCTGATGTAAATGTACTATCTCTCTCACTTTCTTTGCTGAACTTTGAAGAACATAAAAGAAGAATTGATCAAGGGTTTCCCCACACATTGTGGGGTTTGTCCCTGTCTAGCGCCACGTCTTGTGTCCTCTTGTCTTGGCATGCCTTCTGCGATTTATATTTATGTTCTATATGCAATTTACTTTATGTTGATGTGATTTCTAATGTGGAAAAGAAATTGAAATAAATTGCTCTAGCATAGAACATACCAAAAACTAACATGGTATCAGAGCTGAGGTGAAGACAATTCCCAAGCAAGAATGAAAGATTAATCACCAAAGACAGTTGGCACAAGACAAAAGGATCAATGGGTTCTTCACAATTCACTTAGGGTGAAGTCGAAGCAGAGCATATTATCAGAATGGCGTAGCAGAACTTCTGATTGGGAAGTTTGGATCTAAGGGTGGAAGGAAAGGTAGATGTCTTGGTTATGAGTTCGGCCCTTATGTGAAGGAGTGTCCGAATGACAGAAATGTAGGTCATCAAAGACACGGTGGACTCTTCAAGGAAGCAAGGAACCCCAGGTAAGAAGAATCAAATATTGTTTTTGATAAGATAGAGAAGTGTTATCTTATTTTGGCCCTCTCCTTCAGATTCTTTGGGAATTTGGCATATTGATTGTAGTGCTTCAAGGCACTTCATTGGATAGAAAGGTGCACTCTCTAATTTGATAGAGATGGAAACAAATCGTGGGATTACACTTGGAGCCGATGCCACCTATCCTAAAAATGGAATTGAAGTCAAAGGTTTTATGGTGGCATTCGTCAATGGAAAGGTACGTGTTTGAAAATTGAATTTTTGAAGATGTTTTTGAGTTCAAGGTTGTATCAAGTTGCAGGAAGTCCACTGGGGACCATGTCAATTCACACAACACTGGAGGTTTTTAAGTTAGATGGTGACAGAGATGCCTGAATTCAAAAAGAGCATGAAGGTACATGTCTGAGATGTACCGAAGGAAGATCTTACAAGGAGACCATTTCCCTCATATAGTAGGTCCACAGGTGTGGATCAACCCGAGGGGTTTGAGATTGATGATCAGGAATCTCACGTATGCTGGTGAAAGAAATCCCTCTACAGCTTGAAGAAAAGCACCCCGGGCATAATATGAGAGGATTGATAGCTGTCAGATGAAGTTGAGATTCACTAAGAGTGAAACCGATCCAAAACATTACTCGAAGGTTAAGGATGATAGACCTCTCATACCGACACCTATGTCTAACAGGTGTAGACCCTCTCATTTGTAGAAGACAGAGGGAGTTGGATTCTGGATGTGGAATGATAAATTGCAAGCCCGTGACTACCTCGAGGATCGTAAGTTATATGGTAGTGATGTCAGACTAGATTTGGAAATGCCTTTGAGTTTCATAAACTCGTTCGCTTTGATGTTCTTGGTGAACCTCCGTCCGGACATATGTTTTGCAGTTAGCATGGTGAGCTCATATTTGATTGAGCCTCACTGGATTGGTGCCAAGAATCTTTTGAGATATCTTCAGGCACAATCTCCCATGGATTGAGATACACTGCTGGAAATATGAAAACTGCATGATTATTCGAATGCTGACTGGGTAGGCAGTGTGGAGGATCACTAGAGCACTTTTCAATGCTGGTTCTCTTTGGATTCTGCTTTGATGAAGGAAGTAGAAGTCGGTTGCTATAAGCACCTCAAAGACTGAATAAATGGGTACGAGTATGATCTCGTATGAAGCTGCATGGTTGCCGAAGCTCTCAAGTGAGCTGTTTTTCTCTGTGACAACCAGAGGTGGGATTCAATTATTGAGGAATCCTGTATTCGAAAATTGCTCCAGCAGATAGATATCAGATACTGCCTTATCTGGGATATGGAAAGTTGATGAGAAAGTAGGCTCCATCACACCGAGATGATGTACAGGTCGTTAAAGCCCCAGGGGAAAGATCAAATCTGTGATTTTCTCGAACGTATTGGAGTCGTCAAGAGACCCTTGTACAAGGGTCCTGCATGTTGCATACTTTGAGCTTTGGGAGATCTGGGGGCTTGCGGTTCTTACTGGAGCAACATACGACCTGGGTGACTCACCCTCCCCTGTTGGTGCGCACTGGAACAAGATGATTCACTCTCTTGTGGGATAAGATGATTCACTTTCTTGTGGAATAGGATGATTCGCTCTCCTGTGTAGCAAGATTATTAGTTCTCCCGTGAGGCCTGGATTAATGTGTTCTCCATGGCGATTGTAGCAGGATTGATGTGTTCTCTTGTGAGGCCTAGATTGATGTGTTCTCATTGGCGATTGTAGCAGGATTGATGTTTTCTCCTGTGAGGCCTGGATTGATGTGTTCTCCATGGTGATTGTAGCAGGATTGATGTGTTCTCCTGTGAGGCTTGGATTGATGTGTACTGCATGGCGATTATAGCAGGATTGATGTGTTCTCCTATGAGGTCTGGATTGATGTGTTCTCCATGGCGATTGTAGCAGGATTGATGTGTTCTCCTGTGAGGCCTGGATTGATGTGTTCTCCATGGCAATTATAGCAGGATTGGTGTGTTCTCCTGTGAGGCCTGGATTGATGTGTTCTCCATGGCGATTGTAGTAGGATTGATGTGTTCTCATGTGAGGCCTAGATTGATGTGTTCTCCTATCGAGGCATCCTACCCATGCAGTCAGGGAAATGAAGTTAGGGACCATAGTAGTACCGATGGATGCATCGCTGTATCTACGGTACTCCCTATGCTAGGATGACCTCCATTGATCTGGGATCAATGATACTGGTCTGGGACCAGTGGTAGGAGTTGTACCATACTATGACACTGATTTCGGGTCGGTTGAGACTGGTATGAGACTAGTGGTACATACTCTGAGACTGACTTTGTGTCAATGCAGTACTAGTTTGGGACCAGTGAGAGTGGTACATACTATGATGCTGACTTTGGGTCGGTTGAGACTGGTCTGGGACTAGTAGTACACTCTCTGAGACTGCGATACTGGTCTGGGACCAGTGGAAGGAGTTGTACCATACTATGACGCTAACTTTGGGTCAGTTGAGATTGGTCTGGGACTAGTGGTACATACTCTGAGACTGACTTTGTGTCAGTGCAGGACTAGTCTGGGACCAGTGAGAGTGGTACATACTATGAAACTAACTTCGGGTCGGTTGAGACTGGTCTGGGACCAGTGATACCCTCTCTAAGCCTGCGATACTAGTCTGGGACCAGTGGTAGGAGTGGTACCCACTATGATGCTGAATTTGGGTCGGTTGAGACTGGTCTGGGACCAGTGATACGCACTCTGAGACTGACTTCGGGTCAGTGGAGAATGTTATGAGACATTCTCGATCAATTCTTCTTCTTCATGGTTCAACAGAGCTAAGTTGAGCAGAGCAGAGCTAGCAGAGCCAATAGAGTTGAGCAGAGCTAGTAGAGCCAGTAGAGCTGAGTAGAGTTGAGCAGAGCTAGCAGAGCCAGCAGAGCAGAGTAGAGTAGAGCCAACAGAGTTGAGCAGAGTTGGGTAGAGCAGTTCATGGCACTGATGACAAAGATAGTACATTCAAACTTATCGATCAACGGATGGAGTTCTCCCTAGTTGAGAGGGAGTGTTAAATTGGAAACTAGGGCCAAACTCCATGTGGGTTAGCTTATTTATGGTAGCTGATATTTTTATTGGATCCCTCTCATCGAGAGGTGTAGGATTGATCCAAAGATCATTTGATTCCGATAAGTATTTATGGAGATATGAATTTATTTTGATTATTGATTTATTATCTAGCCGACCAGCAATTGAGGTAGGCTCAAGAAGCCCAAACGACATGGCTATTCAACCTATACGTTTTTGGTATAAATTGAAGAGGATTTGATGTCATTTACAACACACATTGAGGTGATCTCCTCCTCTCCACGTCTTGGGTTTTTGGAGCAGGAGAGAGACACCATGAGAATGTATGCTGGCCCATGATGCCCTAGTTCTAACTCACATCTATACACAACATCGAAGAGAATCCTATACGAAACAAGAAATGGACATGTTATATGCAGTCACTAAGAGGCATAGTCGTACTTAGGAGGAGCCCTAACACAGGTCCTAATACGCAGCAAATAAGATCTTCATACAACCCTAAGACACACTATTTATGAAGAGATATATACACACATCATTTAATCTGGTGAAGCCGCAGTGATAAAGGACCTTACCACGCAGTGTCATGGATAATGCAACCATGGTAGCACACTCTAATACTTATATACACATAATATACGCTGGGCATAAATACACTAAAATGGAAGGACAATATATATTGGAATGCAAGTAAGTAAATGCAGTCAAACGATGACTAATGTTATATATATACATGTTGTTCACATGAAGCATAACTCGGGTATCCGCTTTGAGTTGAGTAGCTGCATCAATATGATGAAACCTTATACGCTGGTCATTATGTATACACACAACATACAGTTGGATCTGGCAGCGTAGATAACACTCAGCATAACACGCAGCATGGCACACAGGAACACAGTCATGGCACGTGGATTTGGCAGCGTAGATAACACGCAACATGGCACGCAGGAACACAGTCATGGCACGTGGATCTGGCAGCATAGATAACACGTAGCATGGCACGCAGCATGGGACGCAAGAACATAGTCATCATACACTGTATGGAATGGTCATATATATTATGGGAGCAATCATATATATGCTTCATTGTGTCAGGCATATATAATCTGCTTCAGTCATAACTGTAGTCCAACATGGTTATGAAGAACGCTGGTCATATTGACAATGATAAGAAAATAATGGGACTACGTGGAGGATAGCCTAGCTGCTTTGCTAGGCTGCAAGCCATAGTAAGCAGCTAAGGCTGATATGTGTATGAACTCCATAATGAAGGAACAAAAGGATAGCATGGGCAACATTATGAGTAGCATGATGGGCAGCCTTATGAGAAACATGAAGTATGAGGTCATGGACAACTTGATGTATGGGAAGCGCAGTGATCATGAGCAACATGATGATTCATGATGCAGCATGATGGTGCTACACGATAAGGTGCAATAGATGAATGAAATGGATAGGTGAAGCCGTCACCTAGGAGAATCAGTTGAAGCAGAATGTCTTCAACTGATCTCATGTATCATCGTTATAGGCGATGATCTATGCTCAGATCTAGATAAGTCAAAGCATTGACTTATGATGTAAATGTACTATCTCTCTCACTTTATTTGCTGAAGTTTGAAGAACATAAAAGAAGAATTGATCAAGGGTTTCCCCACACATTGTGGGGTTTGTCCCTGGCTAGTGCCACGTCTTGTGTCCTCTTGTCTTGGCATGCCTTCTGCGATTTATATTTATTTTCTATATGCAATTTACTTTATGTTGATGTGATTGCTAATGTGGAAAAGAAATTGAAATAAATTGTTCTAGCATAGAACATACCGAAAATTAACAGTATCTTCAGGGTTTCCATTTTGTTTTGAAGCACAAAAATGGCCAATTAAACAAAGTTGCAGATACTTTAAGTAGGAGAAATACATTACTTCTAGAGATTCAAATTCAAGTGTTGGGTTTTGATTTTCTTAAAGAATTGTATGAGACAGATTTAGATTTTAAAGAGGAATTTGAAGCTTGTAAAAATCCTATTTTGATGCATAGGAATAAATGGTTGGATTATTTCTTACAAGATGGATTGTTGTTTAAGAGAAATCAGCTGTGCATACCAAACTGTTCTATGAGGGAGAACTTAATCAAAGAGAAACATATTGGTGGACTTGCAGGACATTTTGGTATAGATAAGACTTATGAACAATTGAACAGATTTTATTTCTGGCTGAAAATGAGATATGAAGTGGAAAAGTATGTGAAAACTTGCAAAGTTTGTCAATATGAAAAGGGAAGAAGCCAAAACACAGGTTTGTATGTTCCATTACCAATTCCATATAGGCCTTGGGATATGGTAAGTATGGATTTTGTTTTCGGCTTACTGAAGACTCAACGAGGAAATGATTCAATTTTTGTTGTAGTGGACAGATTTTCAAAAATGGCACATTTTATTCCATGTTATAAAACTAGTGATGCTACTCACATTGCTAATTTGTTTTTCAAGGAGATTGTAAGATTGCATGGGTTGCCTAAGAGTATTGTCTCAGACAGGGGTTCCAAATTTGTTGGACATTTCTGGAGGACATTATGGAAGAATTTGGGAACTAAACTGAGTTTCAGTTCTGCCTATCATCCACAAATTGATGGACACACTGAAGTTGTGAATAGGAGTTTGGGTAATCTTTTAAGGATTCGTACTGCAGAAAATCCAAAGCAGTGGGATCAAGTATTGGCACAGGCTGAATATGCATACAATGACTCACCTAACAGGAGTATAGGGCAGAGTCCATTCCATATAGTTTATGGAATGCACCCAAGAGGAGTATATGAGTTAAGAAACTTGGGAAAATATGAGATGAGAAGTGCAGAGGGAGAAGATTTTGCTTCAGAAATGCAAGCAATACATGAACAAGTGAAACAACAACTATAGGATAGCAACATCAAGTGAAAAACCAGAGTAGACATGAAAATAAGAGAGGTGAACTTTGAAGTTGGAGATTTGGTTTTATCATACCTAAGGAAGGAAAGATTTCCAAAGAGGGAGTATAACAAATTGAAGTTCAAGAAAATTGGACCATGCAGAATATTGAGGAAATTTTCTGCAACTGCATATGAAATTGAATTAACCCTTGATGTGGAATATCTCCAATGTTCAATGTTGCTGATCTGTACAAGTATGAAGGTGAAATTGCGGATGATACAGAAAAGGATCAAGAGACACAAGAAATTGACTGGGTAAAACAGTTACCTACAACAAAGGAATTATAGCCAGAAAGGATTTTGGACAAGAAAGTGTTCAATAAAACCAGAGGGCAGGAGTACATTCAGTATTTGGTCAAATGGAAGGATCAGCCAATTGCTGAAGCTACTTGGGTAACATAAAACATGCTACAGAAGTTGGGCTGTTTTGTAGAAGATCTCATGGACAGGAGCCCATGAAGAATTTTTTCCTCAGGAGTCTGATGCAAGGCCATGAGACTTGGAGGGAAAAGACTTCAAACTTATTCCAAAAATACAAAAAAATCTACAAGCAAAGGAGTGGGATCCTTTAGCCATCAATTTCCAGGTTTTTCTAGTTAATCATAGAGCTAGAATATAGGGTTAGATCATGATGTAATAAGTGTTAATTAGTTAACTGTAGTGGAGATTCTCGTGGAGAATACCTCGTAGAACAGATAGGATTAATAAATTTCAGCCTCTGTATTAGGATCTGGTTGTTAAGACGAACCAATATTTATGTAACTTTCACGCTATTATAAAGGGGTTTTGACTGAGTGGTTTTATATCACATTGCTTAAGTAAAGAGGATGATATCTCTGTGTATTGGTTGATCCCAGAGGCATTTTGACCTCCGAAACTCTTTATGTGCATCTGAACACTTGTTTGTTTGTTAAATATGGTATTTATGCATATCTTTGGTTTTCTCGCATCACTTACTTGTAAGTCTTTATAACAGTGGTTTGGCCCTGGTTTTCTAGTTAATAATTTGATAAGAGTCGGTTTGAGTGTTTTTCCTTCATATTGGCGTGCTTTGTTTCTAATTTATGCATCGTTTTAGTCCCGTAAGATAAATTCCTGTTTACACTAAGAAACAACGAAAAACATAGTCCGAATTTGAAATTCGGACTTGAAGTCTTATAAAGCGTGGCTTATATCCATATCGGGTCTGTAAGCACTATCGCATTGTATCGCTTCAGTGTAGAGGAATCGGGCCTATTGAACCGCCGAAACTCGATATTGCGATACTACTAAATCCGAAATATTATAGAGGAGGATTTAAAATCTATCAGGTCTGCAAATAGTTATCGCATCGCAAGTTTTAAGCGAAAGGAGCCTGGCGGAGAGGTGTTGAACCTACTGATTATGATTGAACAATAAGTGCTATAGTGCTATTGCATTGGGGAAACGCCGATAGTGAAGCACCGATAGTGTTGTTCCATTTCTCATGGAATAACCCGTCGATAATGTATTTTCATGTATAATTGCATTATGGGCATTTTCACCCGCTGATAGTGTATTTTATGTATAATTGCATTATTGTTATTTTCAACAGTGCCGATAGTGGATTATGTAATTCCTATGGAATTACAACACCGATAGTGCTAAAAAGGGCCTTTGTTATGAAATTTTTCCCGAAACAAGGGTTGGGCCGATTAATGGAAAAGGATTGGTGATAATGGCCAAAAAAAGGAAAATTTATAAAACAGTCAGTCTGGAAATAGATGACTGATACTCCAGTGGAGGAAGATGAAGGGATTCGGTCAGATATAGAGGAAATTGTATCGGGGTTTGAACGTTTTTCCATATCGCCTGCACCCAGGACACCACAAGTGGGCACCTCCCTAATATAAGAGGATGCCCTTCTAGTTTATGTTTAAGATTGAGAACCAAGAAATACTCCCAAGAGTCCACTGAAACGATCATATATTCAAGAATTCCTTTTGGTTTAATTACATATCTATCAACTAATTCTAGCATAGTAGGTGTCGATCTCAACTCATGCATCCCAAGGAGAATACATGATTTTAATGTTATAATATTGATAGCAGATCCAAAGTGAACCAGAGTGTTTGGGAAACTAAAGCCTCTCACCTAAACAATGACTATAGGATTTCTAGGTTCATCATATTTCATAGGAATTTGCTTCCCTAAGATTAGATCAGATAGTTTCCCAATCACATTAATAGTGGGAGGGTCTTTAGGATTTTTGCTTGATTTCTTAACACATAATTATTTAATGGTTTTTGCATAGATGGGAACATCTTTGAGAGTTTCCAAAAGAGGAACCTTAACACATAGATTTTTGCAATTATCCCATTATATCAAATTCAGGATATATCATTTGCTTAACTATAGTCAATATTTCCAGAAATGGAGGAGAAACAATTGTAACTTTAGTTTCTCTCTAGTTTTTGGTAGGTTCAGAAGATGATTATGATCCACCATAAGTTATAGATATTGAAGATTTTTTAGATTGGTTATGCTCTTTATTGTTTTTTACACTTTCTGATTGGTCAAAATTTATTAAAGGGTTTTCTATAGGAATTGTCCACGATGATCTCAATTAGATTTCACTACATTCTAGAGAGGGAAGACAATAATCAGAAGTATCTAATGTTTCTAGAATTTGATCATGTATGTTATTTGGGTTGGGATTTGGTTGTGTGGGAAGTTGTGGGCGTAGCAATGGTAAAGTGTTCAATGGAAACAAAAGCTGTGGTTGCGATGATGGTGGCTATGACTGAGGTAACACCCCTAATGGTTGATTAACATGAGAAGAAGGATGTTTCCAATTTTGAGGCCATACTAGCCCCAAAGCTACCTAATTTGACCATTGGGAAGGGTATTGTGTGTTTTGTAGACTTTTCCAGGGCGACCCAAAGTATGGTTAGTTTTTCCATGTGGATCATGGGTAAAGTTTATTTGGCCTAGATGGAACTGGATATTGCTAGTTTTTCCATGATGTGCTAGGATATTATTGACTCTTCCAGGTGGGTCCAAGATAATATTATTGATTGTATTGACGAGAAAAAAATATAGAAGAATCTTGGGACATACCTGGAGAGCGTGATTTCCATTTTCACTATTGGGCCACAAGCTATGCTAGTTCAAGTTCCTCCCTCCTTCCTTAAAAGAAAATTTTAATCCCAGGAGGGATGGACAATGATAAGTTGAATGATGTTTTTCACAGATAGCATAGACTTCAATCGTATCCATGGGACATTCCTTGCGACCATGTTTTTGTTGACAGTGAGGACAAAAAATTGTCGATGCTTGTTCTGCCTCTGCATGTTTTTGTTTCACCTACAAAACATCAAGCTGTGTAGTCAGGGTACTCAAAATATCGGTTTTACAATTTTGTAACAAATTAATGATTTTTGCTCGATTGACTCCTCCGCCTATTGTCTTTCTAGCTCTACTTAGAGGGTTTCGTATTCCAATATTAGTCCTTGTGCTTCCATAGGAGCACTTGATACACAATTTAACAATATCATCATACTCTTCCTTAGAAATGCCCCCCAACCCATTAAATTGAGTGTTTCTATACATTCATCTTTCATTCCTCTAATAAGGGAAATTTTTAATGCTTGTTTAGGAAGGATAGTATATGGTGACCTTTGCAGATTATACTAAAACCTTTCTATGTATTCTTCTAAAGTATCATCCTCTTTGTAAGTCATTCTAAATATTTATTCTTTTAAATCTCCGGATCGATACTAATCCTTGTAATTTTTTTAAAAAGGATTCCTTCATCTCATCCCAATAATTAATGGTACAACCTCCTAATCCCATAAATCATCGTAAAGTTGCTCCCTTCAAGGTAGAGGGGAACAATTTTAGTTTTTACAGATTAGTGGTATAGTCATATCCTTGATAAAATATGTCAAATTCAATAAAAAATGCATCCAGGTCTTCTGAGGCCAATCCATGAAAGTTAGGAAGACCATGGAGTGGTATCACTTTCATGGGTGCATTTGCTTGTAAATAAAAAATAGGAAATTATATGGTTGAAGTCAAGGTGGCTCATGTATTTAATTTCCCTTCCATTTGGTAAAAGATCTGCCAATATCCCTCTAGGGTTCCAAAATTAGGAGGTACCAAATAAAAAGGACTAGTATGATGTTGAGATCCCAGACCTTGTCTAGGTCTTACAACACTGCCTAAGTCAGGTACCACAATTCCCCCCTTGATATCAATATTATACGAAGCTCTTGTTCAGGAGGTTGGAAATTTAAGTTAATCGTTTCACCTCCTCCTTCTTTCACGTTACAAGAGTTCCCCTCACTCTTGTAAGGATTATTGGGATGTTCAATTGATGATGATCAAAAACTTTCTTCAGATCCCAAAATTTTATCATGAGTCTTAGCTTCCGCTGCAATAGAGGATTTTTTTATAGTAGTGGTAACAACAATAGATCCTTTTAACGATACTGGTCAGGTTCCTATTGAAGCCCGAGCCTTTTCTTTTTGAATGATAACTTCTATGAAGGTCAATCATCCAAGACCAACGTAGCCCTAGGTCTTGTTGCTTGCAAAAGTAGTTTTTGGATATATTTATTTTTTATTCATACCTCCATTTTTTTTCTTAGTCACGCATACTATATGAATTGAAACTATCAATTGAGGGAAGACATGACCACAAGTTTAACCAAGGTGAATGTGCAGGTTTTTACCTTTCGTCTTTAATATCCAACCCTCAAAGAATTAGATATGGATCTACAACCAATAATTAGTATGATAGCACTCTCTTGATAGCCTCCCTGGCAACAATGATAAAATGTTGAGACTATTGCTGTGAAGATAAAGCCCCTCTATGGATAGAGGCGATCTCTCTAGCCCAATGAGTGGGTCTAGAAACAAACTAAAAAAACTAATGCATACTTTGCTAGCTTATGTTTAAAAATGCAAAGAGAGAGAGAATCCTACCTCGCTCTAATGCTAATTGCTCAATCCTTTGATGATGACTTCGATCCTTTATCTTCCAGAATCACTCCTTGCTTGTTCTTTACATCTGAGTACCTGCAAGAGAGATCAAAGGGAAATACAAGATACAAGAGCATACATAGTATATATCAAACATAAACCACTTGATAGATCAAGGAGTATCAAGATAAATGCATAAATATTTAGACATTTATGGAAAGTGAACATCAGATGTATATATTAATGAATAGAAAATGGAAGCATGCAACCATTGACTTAATGTTAGAGACCTCCTTTTGGGTGGAATTCCAAGTCCAAGCCAAGACTCTTCAAGCACTCCTTCTCCAAGTTCAATGGGAAACATTTAGGCATAATATTAGCATAGGAATGCGGCAATCAATGACCAACCATTTGGGGATGGAGGGGATTTGATTTATAGGAAGGGAGAGGGAGTTAGGGATCCAAAAAAGAGGGAGAAAGGTCCACGTCTCAAGGGGAAGGCCCTTAAAGGTAGGATCAAGAGCTCCAAATGGGAGGTCTCAACCATATCTCTACCCAACAACATCCAGCTTACTGTTTCTTGAAGTTTATAGCATATGAAGCTTCTCCTCCATTTTGATAAAACCTACCAAAAAAGGTTCACCACGAGATTTCATATCAAAACCCACACTGGTAGCACTAGGTCAAAGAACTGAATCCTTCCATCAACACGAGAAAGTAGTGGAGCAAAGACCATTGGTCTTGAAATTTAGGGTTTCAATCAACCTTCTCTAGAATTGACTTGGGCAATTTTTCTTCCATTCTTTAGGGATGTTTTAGTATGTGTTTCATGATGATTACACTTCACAGTTGTCAACATTTTGGCACTTTGGGATGTTGAACTGGAAATTTGATAAAATACTGTGTAATAGATGCCCCCTAAAGCATGAAGGCATAACAAGGAGTGATGGGTGAAATGATTTACAAGTCAAGGCAAGGACTGAAAAAACACTTCCAAGAGACCTGCAAATCAAGTATATACATATACGTATTTGACATATCCGATATAAACATCCCTAGTGATATATATTTTGACATGCATCTAATAATACATGAATCCACGATATGGACACAACCATATGAGTAAAAAGGATAATATATATGGATCCATGGTATGGTTGCAGCCATCCATATAGAGGGAAACATGTGTACAAGCATGAATAACTCATAACTCCACACAACCTAGATTTTATCAGATGGAATCTAGGGTCTTGAGCTCTGTCTCGATCCGATTAATGTACAGATTCTATCATGTGAATATATGTGTCGAAGTTGAAGACGATAGAAAATGACCTGATTACTTGTCAATGATGTAAACCGTTAACATGCATGAGAGAAACCACCAATAATGAAAATGTCTCTCAAGGTACAATCAACCCAATCCATGAGTGTGAATAATGAAGCTGAAGTCAAACACCCATAGAATCATTCGATAAAAGGCCAATGATGTGAACCTGTCGTCGAATGCGAAGAACTTGCTATTGAGGCATGCAAGCTCCAAGGTACTGGAAGGGAGTTTCTAGATCATTTTCCTGGATAACGAGATGAAGTCGACAAGAAGTGATCCATTGAAGGAGGGCCATAATGTATCCCACATGATCGACATGAAACAAATGATATAGTAGAGTAGGTAAGTTTGATTCATGACTGTGGCAGAAAGTCAGACAATGTATAAGAAGTAAAAGACTGCAGATGGGACTTCACTTAAACATATCGATGACACGACTCTACAATTTGGCAAAATTTGACTCAACATAGGATAAAAGGTCATAATGACAATGAAATATAATCAGATGAGAGGTAAAATGGATTTCCCAAACTTAGGAAGGAAAGTGATGAAGTGAGGATATCCCAAACATGGCATGAGCAACAAATGAGTGTCATATTTAAGAGAGACATGTGTCCTTTACACAAAATACAAGATATTTTAGCTTTCATTTGCCCCCCACTATTTCTAGTGAGTACCCCATTATTTTTGATCACAAGCTTGAAGGGAATAACATATGATTTTCATATAAGTTCATCCTTCGGATGAATCCATCCTAGTAAGTTTAATGAGCCATAGGAGGAAAAACTCGGTCTCGTCATGGTGACAAGTCCTGTGCCATTTAAGTTTTACGAATCTGACAGAGGTGAAACTTAAAATCTTTTTCATGTTTAGAGAGTTTGAAAAAGAGGTGAAAAAGAAAACTCCAAAGGTCCCTTTTCGTAAATAGTCTCTTGAATCCGAAAAGGTAGACAACGATATCCAAGAGAACCACTTAGCCATGTTCAACTAAGGTATTCCTTTTTCGTACAATAGCCTATCTCATTCCAGAAAAGAGTTAAAATTACACTGAGTAGATGTCATTTCATTTACTTTAACGAGTTCGAAATGACAAGTACTCGACAATATTTTCATGTTTCGAGAGTCAGAAAAGAGATTAAAGATTAATCTAGGTGGTCATTTTTTCATTTATTTTTAATGATTCTGAAAAAGTGATAAAATAAAACTCGTTGCATCAGTCATAATTAATCACCATCACCAAGTACCTATGACCTGATGCTATACAAGTAAGCGTGTATTATCTATTTTCGAGAAAAAAATATTAAAATATGAGTAAAATATGCTTTTATTTGGTAAAAATGTCATCTAAAAACTTATAAAAACTCAAAAAATTAAATCATTTTTACCATTTTACCATTTTGCAAATTAGAGAGTATTTTTACCCTATTTTCCCCTGATCTTTATGCGAGGAGTGCGACCAATCCAAGACACCGTTCTTCGATCCATTTGCTACAGGTAAGAGATCTGTCCCTTCCCTCAATTTGGTTGTAATTTTATGTGTTTTCATCCATAGATTAGGCTGTAAGGAGGGATTTTTTTGTGTCGAGGGTGGTCAGCATGGGTTTTACCCATCAGACTAGCATTGCTCACCTTGTGGCCAATTGTGGCAACGCAGAAAAATATACAAACAGACGTGCTAGTGCAAAGTTGCGATTTTTTTTGTAAAATCATCCATGTTTTATGATTTGTTTCCAGATTTGTTTCCATAGAAACTCATTAAATGTTATTTTATGGATATTCCATAGGTTAATAAACCAAAAACGGTGATCGTATGGAAATAAAGAGGACACGAAGCTAAATACCATTAAGCAACCCAGGACCCAAATTGCATTGCTGCCCTTCAAGAATGTAGGTTACTTAAATTCTTCTGTATTCTTGGGATTAGGAGCCTGGTTGAGTTACTGCAACATTTAATTGGTTGGTGGGATGTAGATCGCAAGCTGTTTATGATTGGGGACCAAGAACTTGAGATAGATGTCGCAAACATCTATTTAATTATGGGTTTGTCCAGAAGGGGACAATGGATTCAGGTGTTCGGTTCTCGTACTGGAGGGGAAAGTACTGATATGATGATTGTGAAACATTGCCTAGGCACTTGGAAAACTCAGAGTGGGAAGATAGACATAAAGATCATCACCAATCTCCCGCTAAGAACAATTCTCCATACTATAGCCCAAATAGCAGGGGCTCAGGCTTTCCATGAAGAAACACAGTCTCATTTCCTGTACACCATGGATTGTCTAAGCCCCACATTTCTTAACTAGTGTGAAGGATTTTTGATCAACATGAAGAGTCAACTCATGAAATGCAAGTTAGGAAAGCTGAAAAAGTTCAGCTATAGATCCATTCTGGTGAGATTCTTCTAGGAACGTGTACCATTGTTTCAATATCAGTGGATATAAGTGGATGCACCAACACCCAAAGATCCATAGTTGTTGAGGTGGGGTGAGTTGATGCCTCAACAGGGATGTGGTCAACGTATGTCATTTCCTCCAACTTTTTTTAGATGGTTGCGACAACAACTAATCATGGTAGATGATTGGGAATACTCTAGGATGAGTTTCCATGGAGATCACGACCTTCCATTTCCACCTAGTAAATAGTGGAATGATGCAGGTAAAAATCATTTTTAAAGTTTTCGAAGTTTTTGATTTTTTTATATATATGTGTACTGAGATTTGACACTTGTGATTTTTGTAGATGTTGGATTAGAGACACCTCCAGGGGTTTCTTTGATAGCAAGGTGAGTTGCACGCTGATAGAGGATGCTCTCTATGAGGAGGGAGTTGACCCAATCGTTGAGGTGGAACACAACCTGGAAACCCTCACAAGGGGCATTCCAGAACATGCATTGATTGATGAAGTGCCATTGTGGTACCAGAGGCATACTGTAGGGGTGCCCACCAGATTGCGTCGGTTGCTAAACTAAGTCATTAGAGCTGTTTCGTTCTACAATGAGCACCATGTGGGCGGATAACCATGTATAGTCATTATTTTCCACACTTATGTAGGCTTGAGAACCCATGTCTCTCAGAACACAGTTTTTGACATTTTGATGTGAAAAACTTTTTATAAAAAGTATATATATATATACATGTTTTCTTGTTATGCTCACTATGTGATGGTTTTTGTTTTACATATGTCGCAAATGTCTATCTAATACATAATTAGCCAATGTATCTGTTAATGTGTTCAAATGTCTCAGAACATGTTGATAGGTGATATAATCAAAGTCTCGTTCCAAGTGAGGAACTCACAAATACATTCTCAAAATCTGAGGGTTTCTAACTGAATATTGTCTGTTAAGTTGTAGTACAATGAGATGTGAATCAAGGTTAACCACTAACTCTCTAATGCCAAGAGCATTAGCTTCTAATAAAATATCGATAACTGCACTATATTCAACAATGTTATTAGTAGTATGACTTGAACATATGCCTTGTAAAGTCAGTAACTCACCATTAGGGTCATAGATTTCCCATGCGATGAAAGATAGATTCCGTGTATTATGACAAACTCCATCAACAAAACTGACATAAAGGTTCGATGAAATCTTCAAAGCAAGTAGAACACATGGTAAGTAGAGGAAAACATGTTTGCAAAAGCAAACAAACACACCAAAACTGACTACACACTAACGAAAAACACACTAATGTACAAATAATTTACACGAAATCATGCATAATACTTTTTGAGATTAAGCCCATTTTGGGGCTTAACCAACTGATTTCATTCATAGTCAATCAAATCATAGGCACCTTTCTGTAATGCTCGTTTAACAATGTAAGCCCCATGGCACATTGGTTCGAATTTCCCATCTCCCAATTTATCATTGGCTTGATCATATAACAAGACCAAGTCACCTTCAACAAAAACACGGGAAATAACAATTTTATCGTATTGTGCTTTAACTCATTTCTTTTGAGTTTCAATTACTAATGTAGAAATACGACGAGTTTCATCAAGCCTTTCGAGGTAAATTAATCGTTCCTCCTTTGGTGAAGTGCCAGGGAGTAATTCAACAAATAATTTTAATGAAGGAATCTCACATTCAATTAGAAGGGTTTCCTCTAGACCATACACCAACTGAAAGGGTGTGAATCTAGTTGTTGTCTTAATTGCGGTTTGGTATGCCCACAGAGATGTAAATAGAATAAGGTGTCAACTTCGTTTATGCATCCGAACAATATGTTGAAGCATTATAATCAATGCTTTGTTGACTACCTCAACTTGGTCGTTTTCCTGTGGATAGTAAGGAGTTGAGTTGTCGTGACGTAGACCCAACTTAGTGGTAAGATCTTCCATCATATAATGTCGAAAATGAGAGCCATGGCTGGTGACGATGGCTTGAGGGACACCAAATTGAGCTATGACATGATTAAAAAGAAATTGAGTCGCAATTTTACCATCAACAACATATGTGGGCAACACTTCGGCCCATTTAGTGAAACAATCCACAACGATGATAATATAACCATGCCCCCCAACTGAGTGAGGATTACATGTCATGAATTCAATGCCCCATTTTGTAAAGGGACCGATGGTAACAACTAGGTCCAAGGGTGCGAGTGGGGCGTGTTGTTTGCGGTTATAAATCTGGCAGGCATGACATTTTTGGACTGCTAAAATGCAATCTTTGAGGATCGAAGGCTAGAAATAACCGACGCGAAGGATTTTTTGAGCCGTATCATATCCCAACATGTGACTACCACAGGCCCCAGAGTGACACTCATTTAAGACTCTCTCAAATTCTTCAAGTGTTAAACATCGACAAAGGATTGAATCAACACCAACACAGTAAAAAGTATCCCCAATAATTCGATAAGGTTGGGACTGATGTCGGATGTGTCAACGCTTAGAGTTGGATAACTCTGGTCAAAAGGTTTGGGTTTGGAAATAGGTAAGGATATCTCCATACCATGGATTGACAATACTGATCAGGGAGAGATTTTCATCAAGAATAAGCTCGTCGGATGCAGTAGACGTGGTTGCAGAAGGAAGGTCACAAATCAACTCGGCGAAAACCAGTGATTTCTTCGATTTAGCTTTATCAAATTACAAATCAAATTCTTGTAGGATAACAATCCATTTATAATAATTTCCCCCCAACAAATGATGAGTCATAATGTATGTCATGGGGTTGCAATCAGAAATCATAGTGGTCTTACGTAAGAGAATATAGTGGTGAAAGTGTTGAACAATGTAAATGAATGCCAAAGCCAATTTATCGACATGGGCATATTGAATTTTAGCATAAATTTTTTTTCGACTCAAGTGATAAATCATGTGTTCGTCTCCATCATCATCATCTTGAACAAGTACTATCGGTGCCAACCAAGTACAAGAAATAATCACGGTGATAATATGGGGGATGCAGTAAAGGAGCACTAATGAGGGCATTCTTCAATGCATCGAATGATTTTTGACAAAATTCATCCCAAATGAATGGGATCCCTTTCTTTAACAAGAGAGTAAATCCCTTGGTAAATTTAGCGTAATTTGGAACAAAATGACGAAGGAAATTCGCTTTCCCTTGTAAACTCTACAATTGATGTAAAGAAGATGGAGGGCGAAAATTCATAATGGCATCCACCTTAAGAGGATCGATATGGATGCCTTCCTTGGATACAAAAAACCCTAAGATATGTCCAGATTTGATGCAAAAGACACACTTATGTGGATTCAATCGAATATTGTAGTGTTGACAGTGAAGAAAGATCTCTCAAAGGTGATCATGATGGTTGTGACATTTAACAGAATGTGCTGGAAAGTTATCGAGATATGGTTGAATGATATGCTTAATATTGTGAAAGGTATAAGACATTGCTCGTTGGAAGGTAATGCCATCATTATTCAGAACAAAAGGGAGGTTTTGTAAGAAAAAGTTCCCCAAGGATAAATGAAAGTAGTTTTTTTTTTTTTTTAATTTTTTAAATATATCTATATATATAATATATATATATATATATATATAATAATATATATAATAATATAATATATATATATATATATATATATATATATATATAAAATTATTTATATTTATTTATTATTTATTTATTTTTATTTTATTTATTTAATTTTTTTTTTTTATTTTTTTTTTATTTTATTTTTTTTTATCGGGGGGAAGAATGTTTATCTGGGTTTATCCAAAAAAAACTGTCCACAAAGGAAAAAATCTCACTCCCAACACATTTATCAATGATTTGATCTATAGAGGGAGTTAGATAATTATCTTTAGGACATGCCTGATTGATATGATGATAGTCAACACAAGAACAGATAGTTCCTTGTTTCTTAGTCACAGGAACAATATTCGAGACCCAATTTGTCAATGGAATAGGATAAATGAAAGGTATAAGGCATCGTTCATTGGAAGCTATAAGACATTGCTAGTTGGAAGGTAGTGCCATCATTCTTCAGACCAAAAGGGAGTTTTTTGTAAGTAAAGATTCCCAAGGACAAATGAAAGTAGTTTTGTTTTGATAGGTAGGAAGAATGTTAATCTATTTGTATCCAAAAAAACTGCCCATAAAGGAAAAATCTCACTCCTGACACATTTGTCAATGATCTGATCTATAGAGGGAGTCATATAATTATCTTTAGAACATGCCCGATTGATATGACGATAGTCAACACAAACACGAATATTTCCTTTTTTCTTAGTCACAGGAACAATATTTGACACCAAATTTGTCAATGGAATAGGATAAATGAAACCAAATTTAAGAAGTTTCTCAACTTCTCCCTTTATGACAACTGCCTTTCTAGGGTGCACGAGATGAAGACACTAAGGAATAGGCTTCACATTTGGATAAGCAGGTATCTTGTGCACTACTATACTTGGATCTATGCCACTCATCTCTTTGTATGACCAAGAAAAGACATCACAAAATTCTTTGAAGAGGGCGGTATAAATCTTGATCTCATTCGGAGACAAAGAAACCCCAATATGGATATTTTTTGACCATCCATGGTTTGACAGAGATGTCGATGGGCATTGTAGCTGAAATGTTTCCCATGTTTCCTTTGAAAACCACTTCATGAACCAAAATAGGTGTCTGAAGTGGATGAGTCGGTATATTATAAACAAGGGTTTCTAGACAAGAAGAAATCTCACCAAGGCTTGGGAGAAACGAGGAACAATGATGGGCATCGTTCCATGGAGTTTCCTCGAGAGACATAACTTGTGTGATACTCTCATCAGTTGGAAATGTCTCACTCAAAGGATCTGGAGAATCCCAAGAACCAAGCCATGGAGATTATTGTGTCTAGACTCATACTGAAATGATCATGAATTTCAGAAGTTGCTACAAAGGCCAAAACGAAAGCATGATATGCTTTCTCTACAGGGCTAAGTGACATAACATCACCAAAAATGTCAATCTGATAAGGATGGGGAATGATCCAAGGATCGTAATGAGTCAAGATCATGTTAATTGAAGTGAAATTTAGAGGTAGAAGGGGAAAAAGTTCCCATAAGGGAAGAGTCTTTGAAAAGACTTGCCCCAACACTCTCATAAGGGTTATCAATATTCCCAGCATATGGCACATTTCCATTTGAGCAGGTGGAAGAGAAAAAGGTGAGTTGATCGACAGTGACTATTTTCCCTTGATGAGGAAAGTGGAGCACAAAATAGAGTAGAAACCACAGAAAACATCGATGGGTCCAACTACGACCAAGTAGAAGATTGTAATTTAGATTGAAATAAAAAACTTCTACTTCTAGGTTAACCATTTTTCCTTCCAATTGAATTGGAAAGTCATTAAGAATACCATATGGATGAGAACCTCTACCATCGAAAGCTTCCAATGTATTAGGGGACTAGTTGAGAGGTGGAGAGCCAATATATTTCCAACATGAAAGGGACATGATGCAAGTAGAAGAACCCTCATTAATAACGGTATCATGAATAGTCTTCCCTTTGATAATAACTTGTATCAAAAAGGTAAGTTGATGCAGCAGACGAGGAACATGGTTTTTGAGATCAAAAGTAATAAAATTCAAATCTGTAGGATCAATCCATCCTATGGTGGATAATAATGCTTTTATTTGGGATGGACAAGTCTGGAGGACTTCCAAAGCTGACACTGCTAAAGGAGTTTGAGTTAAATCTTCCACAATATTATAATGTTGAATAGCTTGCACATTTGGATTATACGATAAATTCTGAAGAAAACCTTCGGGAGGTGGTCAGATAATGGAATCATTACTAGGTCATTCAATATGAAGAGGACCAGATTTGGGTGGAGTGGAAGTAGAAGGTGTATTAGTGGCATCATTTTCCACAACCGGTTTGGTAGTAGTCTGATAATATTTTGATCAAATAGCCACAGAGATAGGTGCCATACGACTCATAAAAACTTGAGATCTCGAAGATGTAGAGGATTGAGGTTTATCTACCAGTGAAGTCCGTTGTGATGGAAAGGGTTCTTTCAACACGACCAGTGTCCCTATGGTGCCTTTTAATAAACGAATAATCTCAGCATGGTGGGGAAAATACTTGGTATAATGATCTTCATCACATATAAGACAAGGATATTTTGGCTTGCATTTGTATGTATCATCAACATATGGCTTAGCATAATCCTGTTTAGGGGTATCAGATTTAGCCCTAACTTTACCCTTGTTTTTCCTTTCGTGGCCTTGTCTGCTGTGGTATATTGGACAACATTCACCTTGGAAGTTTTACCAGGAGTTTTGGGAGTATTTGAAGGAGGAGAAGGTGCAATAGCCTGAATAGATTTTACTTCGTAGAAGTAGAAGACGCATTATTAGAAGTTTGAGCTACTGACCCAATAATACCATAAATGGGTGGTGTCTCCATAGGTTTAGAGGATTCCATATCAGTTGAAGGTCGCAGAGCATCTGGTAAGAGATCATAAAGTGTGCGATATTGTGAATATACCAAATCTAGATACTGAGCACGGGCAATGGTTTATTATTTAGCCACACAACTACCCATAGCTATGTCCTTGGTGATTTCATTAATGAATGACTTAGTAAACCATTCGGTTAAAATCTCATCAGGGATTTCGAGCTTAATAAGACAACGTCGACGCCTCCATTCATGGATGTGATCGGATATGTGGGTAGAAGTTGTTTGTTTAAAAGACGTTAGGAGACAGGTACCAGTTTCACATCGAAATGGTAGCTGGAAGTGAGTAAGAAAATCCATAGCCAAAGTGTTGAAATCTTGACAGGAACCTCAAGGTAATTCGATGAACCATTTGGTGGTAGCACCCATTAGGGTTCGTTGGAAAAGACGCAATCGAAGGGAATCGTCGACCCAAGAGTTGGATGAACACCATAAATGGTAGGTCATGACATGAGCTTGTGGATCTTCTCCAAACTTTCCTTTGATTTTTGGACAATCACCAGGAATTTTGGTAGGAACCGAAGGGCAATATGATGAATGAAGTATTGGGTCGTTTGCGAGCCTTGACACATCTGGTGACTCCAATGTAGCTAAAAACAAAAATTGAGGATTAAAAGGCATGAAAGGCATTATATAAGGAACTAGATCAAGGATTCCAACTTTGTTGGTACTGATTTTGCCCCCATAGTGGCGGATTTTGACCATAGGGATTTTGATATTGCCCCTTCTGGGAAGAATTTTGACCATACAAAGGTTGAGTTTGTCCCCATAGAGGTGGGTTCTAACTAGGAAAAGTTTGATATTGACCTAACATAGGCCATTGTGAACCATAAGGGAGATAGACAACTTGTGAGGAGTATTGAGTATAGGGTTGCTGATGCAACGATTTACCTTGCTGATACAACTGTTGACCTTGATGCTGCAATAATTGACCTTACTACTGCAATGGTTGACCTTGTTGATACAAGGGTTGACCTTGCTGCTACAACGATTTCCCTTGATGCTGCAATGGTTGTTGATAAGACCCTTGCTGCACGTAAGGTCCTTGCTGTATGTAAGGTCCTTGTTGCTGATGGGTTCCTTGTGGAATTTGATAGGTTCCTTGCTGCTACAATGGGCCATATTGCAAAGGATCACCAACTCCTAAAGGATTAGTTACAAAAGAATATTGAAACTGACCAGATGCCCTTAATGGGGCGTTAGGACCAAATTGCATTTGGGATCCTTCCTGTTTATTGAAAGGTGGATTTTGAGGTTTTTGTGAACCATAAGGAGGGTATGACTATTGGTAAGGTATTTGACATGAAAGAGGTTGCTGATAAGGAATTTGAATAGGTCCGGATGGAATGAAGGTTCCAATAGGATAAGAAATACTACCATCAATTTTCCTTGTTCCCATAACGTGATTTTGGGATCCAATCACATAAGTTCCACCAGAGACAGGAGGTACATTTGGTGGTTTCCCCCCATGCAGTGGGATAGGGGTGGTACATATTTCCCACTCAATGGAGGAGGCGTAACCACTGTAGAGTTCGAAAGAGGATCCAAAGAACTTATAAGGACATTAACTATCCCAACCGTGACTGTAGGTTGAACAAGAACCAAAGAAACCATAGTTTGAATAGGAATTTGGGAAGCCACGCTTGAAAAGAATAGGGCAATGGTAGGCGTAACACCATATGACCATATCAGATGATGATAAAGTGAAGATGTGCTTAGAGTACCTGAAACAAAATGACCAAGAGAGGTATAACCTGGCGGGAATATTTATTCACTAGTTTCAGGTGGTGGAGTTGGCCCACTCCTCATATGAGGAGATGACACATATGGAAAGCCTTCAGGTAGAAAGTGATATTCAGATTCATCACCAATACCAGGAGTATGGTTGGCTGAGACTTCTGGAGGAAGATCTTAAGGAGAGGTTGGAATCTTACCTTCTGATTCCATGGGTGGAAACAGTTGCTGAGGATGAATCTGTGATGAATGAGGAGAAAGCTCAAAAGGTACGTTGAGATTATCAAATAGACTATATGGTCATTGAGGAGATATCACAAAAGGATCGTAAAGTAGATTCGGGGGAAAAACAATCACTTTTGAGGAACCTCAGGAGTTTTTGGGTCAGACTCCTGAGATGATGACAACGACTTTTGAGGTGGAGGATGAGAAGCAAGGGGTTGAATACCTGAGACAATTCCAAGTTCAAAACCTTCATCTTCAAGTGACTTTGGAATCTCAAGATGGACTCCTTGTGGTGACCCTTCAATGCCAGATTGTGAAGAGGATATGTAAGGTGAACTCGATGGTTCTGCCACATAACCTTTTCTCAAAATCAAAAGGAGAGGAGGTGATTTATTTGAGATTTAATTAAAATTTACCATTAATAAGGCATAATGAGGCTAAGGAGAACTGCATGGGTAAGACATGTTTTTGAGGGCAGTAAATTTTAGAACTTAAAAACAAAAAATCAAAACGGGTAATCTAGGCAAGAGGGTTTACCAAGTATCCGTGAACCACTATATACACCTTAATTGAAACCAAGGACTTAACATACGGTGGCCATTTTCCCCGAATGTTGTGTTTGATGTATAATGTTTACAAGGTGACTGAATCTGTTACCTGTGGCTAAAGGATAGCAACATAGTGGGGCCTCCCAATATATACGTGACGATACGGGGAGAACAAGTTCATGTTAGCACCTTCTAATGCATAACCATTTGATGAGAGCATTCCCATATACCTACCATACGTGGAGCACCTCTGATATACCTGAGAGTATTGGAGAAGGATTCTATATACTTTCGTTCGTAGAACATGCTTTCACCCCCAGGATACAATGCTGGAAGATATTAACAACTGCTAGGTTTATAGATGTCGGAACACGTCTCTAGCCTAGACCTATAAATGTTTGTGTTAAGTTCCAAATTCTCCTTAGGTTAATTGAGTAAATTTTAACATTTATCTTGAATTATGTTTCAATTTTTGGCTCACAACATTGTCGCCTGAATCCCTACGATGAAAATATATGAGAAAAGGAAAGCTTTCCACTTTGATGAAAGCTAGACTAATCAAGGGAAGAAATTTCAATTAATAATGCAACAAACAAAATGCATAAAACAACATGCCTTCCACTAACTTTCACTTTCTCTTTCCAAATGCAATGCTCAAAAGTAACAATGGTCTTTACTTTTCACTAAGATGCACTTATATAAATGATGTGTTTTATCTGATTTTTGAATGATCTAATGCAACTAAAGAATCAACTAAAGAAAAATGAGAATTTGATTCAAATGATCTAATTCAACTAATGCATCAACCAAAGCAACACCAAATCCAATTCAAAAGCACCTAAATGAAATTATCTTTGCTTTTTCCTTTTGAACAAATAAACAATGCACTTTTCCGAGCTTGAAAATCGAACAATGTAATATATGCTTGATTAAAAACAAAGATGATTTTCAAATGAAAATGACCTAATGCAACTTGAAAAGTAACTTTGTGAAAGACAAGCTAAAAAAAATGCAAACTGATGTTTTCAATTATTTCGACAGAAAACAAGACTCAACCAATCAGAAAACCAATATCTAAGTGACACAAACAAAGAGCAAGTGATGACTAATTTACCTAGAAACCATAGAACTCAATCAAATTTTCACTTCAAGCACTTCAAATCCAAAGAGACAAATTTTGCTAATTAACCAAGACAACCAAACAAAACATTGGCAAACCCAGACACAAAGGACAAGGAAAAAGCGTCAAGGCCAGGACACACTGGATTTTAGGGTAGAAACCCTAATTTTTCTCAAATCTCTAAGATCAACGCAACTGTTTTAAGGAAAAACATGCTGGCATCACCACTGTTTAGGGAAAAAACAAGTTGGGCGAGAAAGTTGGTAAAACATAAAAAGAATTTCATAAACCACTCTAGACCTAACACTCTAAAGCAATGATCATTCAATGTGCAAACCTATACATGCTTAAATTAGCTGATAATTCAATGGTTGGTCAAAATGAGCAAAAGGGAAAATCAAAAAAGAGATTGAAGAGGCCATAGCTTCGCCAACATAGTTGCCATTTTGTTGTGAAGATAAATCCCCTCTGCGGACAAAGGTGATCTCTCTAGCCTAATGAGTGGGTCTAGCAACGAACTAAACAAACTAATGTAGAATTTCTTAGCTTATGTTTAAAAATGTAGAGAGAGAGAGAGAAGCCTACCTTGCTTTGATGCTAATTGCTCAATCCTTTGATGATGACTTAGATAATTTAGCTTTTAGAATCACTCCTTGCTTGTTCTTTATGTCCAAGTACCTGTAAGAGAGATCAAAGGGCAATACAAGATACAAGAGCATACATAGTATATATCAAACATAAACCACTCTATAGATCAAGGAGTATCAAGCTAATTGCATAAATATTTAGACATTTATGGAAAGTTAACATCATATACATATATTAATGAATCAAAAAGAGAAGCATACAACCATTGCCTTGATGTTGGAGACCTCCTTTTGGGTGGAATTCCAAGTCCAAGCCAAGACTCTTGAAGCACTCCTTCTCCAAGTTATATGGGCAATGTTTAGACATAATCTCAACATAGGAATGAAAGCAATCAATGACAAACCATTTTGGGATGGAGGGGATTTGATTTATAGGAAGGGATATGGAGTTAGGGATCCAAAAAAGAGGGAGGAAGGTCCACGTATCAAGGGGAAGGCCCTTAAGGGTAGGATCAAGAGCTCCAAATGGGAGAGCCCGACCATATCTCCACGCAACAACATCCAACTCATTTTTTCTTTAAGTTTCTAGCATACAAAGATTCTCCTCCATTTTGAGAAAACCTGCGAGAAGAGGTTCAACACGGGACTACATCCTACCATTAGCATTGGAAAAAGTGGAGCAAAGAGCATTGGTCTTGAAATTTAGGGTTTCAGTCAACCTTCTCCAGAATTGACTCAGGGAAGTTTTTCTTCCATTCTTCAGGGATGTTTTAGTATGTGTTTCATGACGAGTACACTTCACAATTGTCAACATTTTGGCACTTCGGGATGTGGAACAGGAAGTGTGATAAAATACTATGTAACAACTATTGATTGCTTAAAAACAAATAGGCACTGAAAATTAATTCATCAGCCCAAGGATCCGTCTTTCTATCTCAAGGAAGTCGACAAAGTATATGCAAGAGGATATCAAGAGCTAACGCTGGTGCTATATGAGTTAATCTAAAAACTAAATTTTTGTTACATAAGAAGATTGATTCTAATTATCAACAAGGTAAATCTTTTTGTATCTAATGGAATCAAATATCGCTACGAAAAGGAAATTCAGATGCACAACTAATTATTAATAAATTTTCTAACTAAGAAACAACACAAAAAAACCTCAATTTTAGACTTATCGATTATCTAACCATTCATAAAAGAATATTATAATCTATCTAATTTAACAATAATGCTTCAAGAAACAACAATAAATAAACAACAATAGAAAATTAAATAAACAACAATAAGAAATTGAAGGTACAACTAACATCTACTAAGGAAACAACAAAATGAGTTAATGTGATGAATGTTATTTCTATTGAAAAAATAAAAGAAAGTCTTCAATAACCATCTATAACTTTAATTGAAAGAGAACTGCTCAAAATTATGAGACAATATTAATTTAATCTAATTTACTTTACACATGTAAGACAATCCTTTGTCCTTGGAAGCAAGCCTAAACTACTTGGAGTCAGATTGCATCCAAAAGAAATTCAGATTAAGAGAGAGTTGACAAAACTGGAATCAAGTAAAAAGTATTTTGCATTATGATCCTTCGGATATATAATTACAATTAAAATATTTGTCCTTAGTTCTATCTTTACAAAAGTAAAACTAACCTCTAGAGGTAAATTCCCCTATTTATATTACAAAAATGAGAGTTACAATAGAATATTTACAGAATAACGAATGTTCCTAACAATCGAAGATTCTCAGAACGTTCTTGCTAAATTAAGCCGACTATCCTATCTTCAACGAAGAAAACAAAAATGTTGTCTCATAATTAATTCTTCAATTAGGAACGATTTCACTTGAATCAATCACTAACCTTTTCAACATAAATATTCTCAATCCATGTTTTCAACAAGAACTGATCCAATGAATTATTAGCTCAATTATAAGGAAACATCTTTGATTTTCTCATTAAAACATAATTATATGAGAAGATATATTTTTACCAAAGTTTAAATCATATGAGAAAAGAATATGAGTATAATACAACAAGAACAAGGATTTATTATAAAAACTAAGAAATTGGATGAAAGAAAATATAACAATTACAAGGCCCAACACCATTTCCCCTTCTAATTCTCTTTACAATATCATTTCTAAGGTCATTAATAGAAATATGGATGGATTATTCCATGATTCCATCTCACATGAATGATTTAGTTTCTTAACTAATATGCAAATTCATGATGCCATTGGAATTGCTTATTAGACCTACTGTCAATAAAGTACAAGGAGATGTAAGAAATGGTGGTTAATTTAGACCTTTCTAAATCCAAAAGCATGTGAGTAATTGTACATTTGATTGATCCTCACACATATTGGATATATTATTTCTTTAATAAATTGCATTATGGGATTCCTCAAATTTGATTCTTTCTTGATTCTAATTAACATGTTAACTTTAATTTTCTTGAATCCTTATAGAGGTTTTAGACAAGGTTGTCACTAGATCCCCTGATTTTTCTAATTGCGATTGAATGATTAATTAGAATTCTATATGTCTATTTAATAAATGAGTTAGTTACAACTATTAAGCCAAGAGAATCCCTAATCCTTTGACTCATATTATTTTAGTGGATGATGAACTATGTTTGGGGATGACACTCTAAGAGAGGCCACACAATACAAGGAGATTATTGATTTTTATTGTTCAACTAAAAAAATGGAAATTAATGAAACTAAATTATTAATTATGTTTAACATAGTCCATTAGGGGAAATATGAATTAATTTAAAGAATATTTCCATTCCACTACATTGATTTTAGTAACAAGTACAAATATCTGGGTTTTATGCTATAGCCAAATGACTATGGATTTCGAGATTAGGCTTGATTGTATCAAAATATAAAAAACTAAATTACTTAATGGTGTAATAGGTGGTATGAAACTGGAGGAAGGTTGAATCCTGCTAAATCTATTATGAAATACATTCCTATTTACTTGTAGTCTATGACATGTATTTCTATTGGATTGTTGGAGAATATTTTTTCTGAAGAAAAAATCATAACTTTCAATTAATGAAACTGAAAATCACATTCTATATGTGTGTCTCCTGCACTCTCTAAACCAACCAACAAAGAAAACTTGATAAGATTAGTAAAAAAATATACTATTCATCTTAAAAAAAACATCAAATGTTGCCTGTCATATCAAAGTTCATCTATACATCATAACAAAAGTAAACCATAAATATATCAGCACACTGTTCAAAATATTTAACGTAAATATATGTTCACTTTCTGTGTAGAGCCAAAAAATATATCATAATTGGAGATCTCATATATCATGTAGATTCCCCTCTATAAAGGGTCGGTGATGTGAAGCCTATTCTCGTACATTTTGATGCTCTGTGATCTGCCATAATCCCATAGCTAGAGTAACACCTTCTTTTGATAGGGTGTTAGTGTTTATGTTCGTTTCTCTGAATATATGGAAACATGAAACATAGTCAAAAGATTATTTTAAATGATGGATTTCCTTAATAATCGGACATAGTGTGTGCTTGTGACCTCTATCCGTGTTATTGAACCAATTTATAACATTCATTGAATCCCCAAGAATTTATATTTTGTGGACATCTAGCTCAATGGTGAATAAAAGAAGTAAATTTAAACTCATAAGTTCAGAGAAGTTATTAGTGCCTGGGCCCAAACCACTTTTCATATTGAAGAAATGATTTTGGGACATATATAACACAACACCTGTTCACATGCACCACCTTTGAGTGATGCACCATCAAAGTAGGCCCATAGATAAGACTAATCAATAGATTCTTCAGTAATGTCACACATTCTATGGGGGGTATCAAAATTTCAAGTAAAGAGAATATGACAATGGATTGAGCAGTCACCTGTTTAGGATTGTTGGGGTAATCCTGGAAGACTTCAACATTTCATGCGAGCCAATTACCCCAAGAAAGGAGCAGGGGAAAGCACTGATACTTTTTTGGCTAATATTTTTCCACGATTATTCTCAAGTATTCGAATAAGATACTCCATGCCATGCCCAAGTTATGTTCAAAGCAAATATGGTGAAGGGTCAAACTGCTTGAGAAAAAGAGCAAGATAAAAATAAGTGGTTTACATATTCTTTTGAATTCTTGCATAAAGGGAACTAGTTAGGATGCATGAATCCTCATTTGCATAATTGATCTCTTATAGGGACTTTATTCTACAAAACACACCATTGAAAGAGGCATGATTTTGTAGGACGATTGTTGGAGAAGATAAGAAACAAATTGTTTTCATTTCTTGGGGACATGATAAAGGGAGTGGAGTTGCATTAGTAAACTAAAAAATAATTTCAATATCCAAAGGTTGTTAGTGGGTAGGGCCTTAAGATTCATCATTTCACTTGATATTTCACTATTAATAGTTTATGGAGGTTTCTTAATTATGAAGGTATAAGGAATTGTTTGATTTGTAAAAATATCTTGCCTATATCCTTTGAAGAGCATATATAATTTCCAATTAATTCAATTTCAAATGTTTTAATTTTTTGGATAGTTATTGCTATATATTTCTCACTCGTGGGGAATTTACATGCTTAAAAAGTGGGCGATGGAAAGAATGTTATGTTGGGGGTAGATCTTGGATGGGTTATGCTAGGAAACACTATATCTTTTAGATCTTTTGAAATATCAAGTATGATTAAGGTTTACATGTTTTAGTTCATTTTATGTAATTTTTAAACCTCATAAAGTAATGCAATGCATACACATATTCTTAACAAATAAAATGTAAAACAATGACAGTCACATATTATATAGAGATTTATCCTAAAAACCAAATTGGGAAAACAAATAACTGTCTAGAATTGTACCCTACAACATCCGAAACCCCTAATCCATTAACCTAGATTAGATTACAACCATAATTCATTAACATGAATTATAAAACCATGGGATATACAATCATGTGCCACAAAACCACTAAAGTGAAAATTTTGCGCGAAAACCAAAAAGAAATGGAGCGAAAAACCACCCCAAAATTATTTTCGGGGCTCTGTCCCCCCATGATCCCCTTACTATACTCAACACATATGAATCAAACATGGGCATAGTTGTGAAAATAATATAAGAGATGCCTGTTGTCTAGGAAATCCTCTCTACAGACAGAGACGATCCCTCTAGCCCAATGAGTGGTACTAACAACCTACGTGACAATCTATTAGACACTTTACTAAGTTACAATTGAAATAGGAGATGAGGAAGATGACCTACCTTGTTCTAATGCTATAACGTCCTCCTTTGTTGAAGAACTTGAATCACTTATGTCACGGGCTTGGTCCTACTACTCACAATGTTTAAATTCCTACACAAGAGATCAAGACACAACAAGGCATGTAAGTAAAAATAGCATAATCAAAAGTAACCTACTTAACAGATCAAGGAACATTAAGATAAATGATGCATTAACATACACATTTATGGAAAATGAACCAACAGTTGCATATATTAAAAGAATAAATGAGGAATCATACAACCAAGCCTTGATGTCAATAAGCTCTCCTTGAGTGAATGTCCAAGTTCAAGCTCAAGCTCTCCAAGCACTCCTTCTCGAAGCCAAATGAGTAGCATGTAGGCACAATCTCAGCATAAGGGTGCAAATAGCCAAAGACCAACCATTTGGGAATGGGAGAGGATGAATATATAGGCAGGGAAAGGGAGTTAGGATCTCTCCAAAGATAGGAGAAAGCCCTCATGACAAGGAGGTATCTCATTGGGAAAAGGCCAAAAGGACAAGTTGAGATAACTCGACCTCATCCACACTGAACAACCTCCAGCTCGTCGTTCTGATAGCCTTTAGATCATGAAGCTTCTTGTCCTCTTTGGGAAAATTTCCTTTTAGGGATCATTGCTCGTATCCAAGCAAAAAACATGCTAGCATCGTGGGGCTAGTATAGTGCAACTAGCGACCATCACAATTTTCAGTGTCAGGAGAGCGATGATTCTACAATTAGGGCTTTAGAGCCATTTCCTTCAGGGAAAGATCAAGGCATTTTTCAATGAGTGTTTTAGGGAGAATCTAAGCTACATATATGGATGAGTACACTGCATGATGGTCATGTTTCGGGGACTTCGGGGTATGTCATAGAGAAGTGCGAGAGGTGTGACAAATAATGTGTAAAAAATTCCCCCTAAAGCATGAAGGTAGAACATGGAGTGATGGCTGAGATGATTTACGAGCTTTTGCAAGGACAAGAACAAACACTGTCAGGAGACCTGCAAATCAAGGACACATATACATATACATATTTGATATCAAAACATGAATCCATGGCATGGATGCAACCATCCAGATAGTAAGGACAATGTGAAAGGATCGATGGTATGGGTGTAACCATCCAAATGAAAAGGATCATCTGTAAATATAAGATTCAAGGTATGGACGTATCCATCCGATATATAAGGATCATCATAAATATAAAGTCCCACAGTATGGTCACGACCACTCATATAGTAGAAACGTGTGTACAATCATGAATAATACATAACTCCACGTAGCCTGAGTCATATCAAACAAGACTCAGGGCCAAGTGCTCCATCCCAAACCGATCAAAGTATGAATTCTAACATGTGAATGAATGTGTCGAAGTCGAACATGCTAGAAAACCACCTAATTACCGACTAATAATGTGGATAGTTAACAGACATGAGAGAAACCACTAGTAATGATAATGGTGCTCAAGGTATGACAATACAATCTGTGAATGTGAAAAATGAAGTTGAATTCAAATACTCGTGGAATCATCCAATCAAAGACCAATGGTGAAAACCTATCATCAGATGTGAAGAACTTTCCATTAAGGCATGCAAGCTCTAAGGTACTGAAAGGGAGTCTCTAAGTCATCATCCTAGATAATAAGCTGAAGTTGACAGGAAGTGACCCATTGAAGGAGGGCCATGATGAGTCCCCCATAATCGACACGAAATGAGGAATAAATTGGAATTAAATTAATAATATCCAAGATTGTAGTAAAGGGTCAGACAATGTCTAGGTAATAGACTACAGATAGGACTTATCTTGAACATCGACGACACGACTCCGGAGTGTGGTAGGTTTGACTCACCATAAGACCAAGGGTCATGATAAAATGGAATAGTTAGATGAGAGGAAAAATGGATCACTCAAACCTGGGAGGACAAGTGAATCAGTGAGGATATCCCAAACCCATCACGAGAAGCAAAAGAGTGTCATGTTTGAGAGCGACATGCTACCTATACAAATGATGTTTCACTTTCATTTTTCCCCACTATTTCTAGCGAATACCCCAATTATTTTTTATCACAATCTTGAAGGGGATAGCATATGATTTTCATATAAGTTCATTCTTAGAATGAATCCATCCTAGTAAGTTTATGAGTCCTAGGAAGGAGAAGTTCGGTCTCATCATGGTGACGAGTCTTTCGTCGCAAATATTTTAGCGAGTCCGACGAAAGAATAACTCGGTATATTTTTCATATTTAGAGAGTTTGAAAAAGAGAAGTAAAAGAAAACTCCATCATGTCCCTTTTTGTAATTTGTCCCTCGAACCCAAAAAGGTAGAAAACAATATTTGAGAAAACCTCTTGACCATGTCGACCAAGGTGTACCTTTTTCGTAAATAGTCAATCTCAACCTGAAAAAGGGGTAAATGTATACTAAGATGACGTCAATTCATTTAATTTAATGAGTTCAAAAAGGCAAGTACTCAATGATCTTTTCATGTTCTGAGAGTCAGAAAAGATCTTAAAGAGTACTCCATGGGGGTTCCTTTTTCATTTATTTTTAACGAGTCCGAAAAAGAGATAAAATAAAACTCGATGAATTGCTCAAGAATAATCACTGTATCCACCAAAAATTACTTGTAACTGCACAAAGATAACCATACATAACTGATATCGAGGAAAATAATAAAATATTAATAAAATATTAGAAAAATTGAATTTAAAACTTGTAAATAGGCTAAAAGTATTTTTTTTTTACCATTTCACTTGGAGTAAATTTGAGAGTGCATTTTTACCCCATTTTCTTCGATTTTTCAGGCGAGCAGTGTGGGATATCTAGGGCATCATTTCTCAAACTATCAGTTGCAGGTAGAAGCTCTACATTTTTTCTTGCATTTCATTGTGTTTTCATTGAATTTTTGCTTTCCGTAGGGAAGGATTTTAATTTTTCACAACGTGGACGATCATCACGAATTTTCTCATCAGACCCGCGATGGGCGCCCTTGAGCCGAAAAGGCCCTTGTGATGACATCGCAGGTTTAATAAAAATAGACACGATGACTTTAGGGAAGAATGTTTAGAGAAAAATCTTCCTCCTAGGGCAAAATTTTTGAGTTTTAATCCATGGAAAAGAATTTAATTGATGTTTAATGATTATTTTGCAGGAGATTTTTGACTACATGGTCCTTGAATGGAAAGAAAGAGGCCATGAGGAAGAAAACCACCAGGCAGCCTAAGATCTAGAATGTGTGATTGCTTTGAGGAACTGGGGGCTATTGAAATTCTTCTGAACTACAAGACTAAGAGCCCAAAACGAGCTGTTACACTATTTGATCAGTTTATGGGATATTGATCAAGAAATATTCATTATTTGAAACCAGGAATTGTAACTGGAAGAAAAATACATTTACTTCATTACTGGATTGTTTAGAACAGGGGAATGAGTTCAACTCTTTGGATCTCATCTTGGAGGTGAGAGCACCAATGCCCTAATCAGGAGACATTTCCTGGGTGCAAAAATGGCAATGAGTGGGAAGGTGAAGATAGCAACAGTCAAAAATCTTCCGTTGAGAATGATTCTATACACCATAGCTCATGTATCTGGGTCGCAGGCTTTACATGAGATTTCAAAATCTCAATTCCAGTACGCAGTAGAATTCCCTACTCCAACAATATTCAAATGGTGTGGTGGGTTGTTTTCCAATATGAAGAGGCAACTGACCAAAGGTAAGCGGGGAAACTTGAATCAGTTTGATTTCGGTTTGAACATGGTCACTTTCTTTTTGGAGCGAGTGCCCCTATTTTGGTATTAGTGGATAGTGGTACTGGATCTGTAGGTTTTAACCCCGTACAAAAATTACCTGCATACGAATTCTAAATCATAGGAAAAATAAAAATGCGAGAGCA
>APFE030489608.1:0-18714 GCA_000404065.3 Pinus taeda
TAGGCTTGGTGTAAAAATGTTCCAATAGATGGGTCTCCTCATCAACCCGTTGAGCCCTTGTATGTGTATATATACAAGGTGTTTTAGATTTTTTTAGTGCATCCAAAAAGAGGGCAATACTTGCCTCACAAGAGCTCAGTGGAGAGAGATACTTTTGTGCCCTAGCCACAAGGAGAGGACTTGAGATAGCGTGGATAAGGTCACTTCAAGATAGTGTGGAGAGCCCAGATTGGAGGCCGAGTTTCTGTGGGGAGTGCGTCTTGGTTTGAGGGTTGTTTGAGGGTGAAAATAGGTCTGAGAACGGGTTTGTCTTAAGGACCGAAGTGCTGGATGCTAGGCCGAGTTGAGGAGGCTCCTCACAAGCCTATTTCAAAGGCATTTCAGGACTGTCAAAATGCTAGAGAGAAGGCAGCAGTACCTTGCTGGAGGGAAGTAGGAGGAGGGGTCTGTTTGAGGGTTTTTTGTCGTGGGACAACCCTCAAAAGAGGCTACCGTGGGCAGTTTGAAGGGCTTTAAGACAACCACTATCATAACAGGGAGGACAGTCTTTGTCAAGGGCTAGAAAATTCCCATACATTGCAACATGGAGGGAGATCCTTTCACCAAAGGAAAACCACATTCCTTAGGGGCAATTCTGAGCAGGAATAAGGGTTGGAAAAGGGATTGTCATGATGCCCTAGTTTTCAGTGGTGGAGCAACCTTCAAACAGTGGACAAAGGTATCTATTTTAGTGAATGTTTGCAAGTATTGGATCCTTGTTTAGATCAAATTTGGATCAGGTAAGGGAAGCCTATGGAAGTCACGAAGGAGAGGCAGATCTGGTGATTAGATGCCCTACACTAGTGACATATTCCACAGTGATTGAGCAGCAGCAGGTTGTTATGCATTGGGTCAAAGTGTTGAACTATTAGGGGAATTTTGAGGTCTAAAATGGGCCTCCTAAGGAAATTATAAAATAATTATGGAAATAATGAAATAAGATTGATTGCAACAATAAATTTTAGATGGAAAAAAGAAAACCTATTTTTTCAACTCGTATTTTCAACTTATCTCCCCATGGGTTTGCTCAAATTTCGAGCAAGAACACTCGTTGGATGAAATATTTTATTCCTCATCCAAGGAGTGCCCTTGTTGCATGCTTTTGATGGACCATGCTACACTAAAAACTAGAAATACATGAAAAGACGTAACATCAATCACATTTTTCATGTATTTCACATTTTTTGTGTAGAATGGTCCATCGAAAGTATGCAACATGGGTACTCCTTGGATGAGAAATTAAATTTTGCATACAACGAGTACTCTCGCTCAAAATTTGAATAAAACCTTAAGGAGATACGTTGAAAATACGAGTTGAAAAAGTAGTTTTAATATTTTATTATTTTTTAATCTTTTTACTTTTTTACTCCAAAAATGGTCAATCATCCCACATGGTTGACATCATCATCTTGAATCCTATTGGTTCTTATAAATTTTATTTTGGTTGTACATTTTTCTTATGAGGCCCATTTCAAACCTCAAAATTCCCCTAATGATTGCTTGGGTCAGTTTGTGGGTTGCTTGTAGGAGGCCTTAGGTGTTGTTTGGAGGAGCCCACATGGATTGTTAGGAGGTCTACCAAGAAGCCAAGGTGACAGCAGACACATTAGATCAAGAGGAAAGAGGAAAAAACAAGGTATTTTGCAGATGGACCCATGTATGATCGATTGATCGTGTCCTAGGCAAGGACGCATTGATTAGCCCAGATTCGTGCAATAGCTCCTCTATTACAAAAGAAAAGGGCAGATTGGTCAAGTCTCCTAGCCCATGTCAAATGAGAGATGGAAATATTGCAGTGATAGGTGTCAACCCTTCATTCTCTATGTTGGTCTTCATGAGAGAAACACAGGAAAGCCATAGTGGGTTGAAGTCCTTGAGTCGCTGAGGAGTAGCAGTGGGAAATTGAGAGTTATTCACAAGTGGAACTGTGAACAAAACGACAGGAGTCTCGATGCATTGTGGCCTTGATGGACGAAGGCAAAACTAGAGAGTAGATTGGATAGTCGAGATTCAGTGGCCAGATGGACTTGTAGCATTAATAGAGGTAGGAGCTGAAAATCGAGAGCTGAAGGACCGGGCTAGTACAGGGTATGACCAAGGCAGTTGTGAGGGGCTCTACATCAGTTAGACAGTCAGAGTATCTTTTTGAGGGAAGATTATTTGTCAATGGACTGACACCAAGCCCCAATTTGTATCTTGTACTAAGGCACATTATCTGTGGTACGAGAGCCCTAGACTTTTGCATTATATGTTGTTAATATAATGAAGTTGCATTGAAAAATAAAAAAATTGTCTATGTTTTGTGCATGTGTGATTCACTGCTTTATATTTCCTCTGTGAAAAGTAGTTAATGGTGAGATTCTTGGTTTGGTAGCGTTAGTGATTTAAGACTCTAACCTAGACCCAAGGTTGTGGAAATTCAACAGTGACATAATATCAATCTTACCATGGGGGAATATGTATTGAATAGTCCAATGTTTTCCATTCTAATGGGAGGTGTTGATGTTTTATTAGGATTCCAATGGTTACAATCTTTGGGGACAACAACTTTTAATTTCAAAAAAAAATCTTGAAATTTTACTAGGAAGGAAAGTAAATTTAATTAAGGGGCATCATAGGGAAACTGGGTAAGAGAATCAACTCTAATGGCATGACAAAGCTTTTAAAGAAATAACAATGAGGCATAATTGATGAAGCTCATCAATTGATACATTATAAGGGTCATGATGCCATCCTCCAACTTTAGAACTATCTCTTTTTCACATTTATTTACAATTTTGTTATATTATTCTTAGTGAGTCCTCGGAGCGATATTTCCAATGAGTTATCATGCGCATCAAATGGAGATAATATGACCAAGTCACGACCCCAGGAAGTTGGTTGTCCAACTCACCCCAATGGGGACCATAAACTCTTGGTGTTACATCTCCTCGGGTTAGGGTTTTGATTGTTTAGGGTTTTCTCTTATTGTTCAATAATAAAAAGGTGCTTGAGCCTCATTGTAAGTCAGTTCAGAGGAATGTAGCCGCTACATCTCTTCTCAGAGATAAGCTACCACCACCCTAGCTAGTTTATTTCCATTTCTGTTTGTAAGCATATTTCAGTATTTTACATTAATGAATTGAAGTACTATTTCCACTGCATCTCTGTGTTTATGGTTATCTCTGTAATTTGTTGCGTTCCTATTTAAATCCGAATCAAGCACAATCGAGATTGTCAGATTCATTCTAAAGGGTATGCTATAGTGATGGATTCCAGATGGGATAGTGTCATCGAATTACTATGGTCACTTCCTAGTCTCGGAAGTACCTCCCTCGCTAAGAGGGAGTGTTGATTTTTGTGTAGCTTTGGAGATACTCCAAGCCCTAGTGTTCGAGGGTTGGAGGTCAAAGTTTCACAAATGGGCTTGAGGTCCAAGCTTAGGGGTTTTGCACCCATCATTATTTGGGACAAAAAGATGATGAAGATATGACATATGATGTATGAGGATGATAGTGCTCAGTGATACGATTCCAATGCATCAAGAATCATCTGAATCTGTGTTGTCGCTAGAAAGAAATGAAATTTGAAGTTGGCTCATTAATTATTAGTTACTAAGTCATGTAGGCTTAGCGTAAAAGTGTTCCAATAGATGGGTCTCCTCATCAATTTGTTGAGCCCTTGTATGTGTATATATACAAGGTGTTTTAGATTGTTTTAGTGCATCCAAAAAGAGAGCAATACTTGCCTCACATGAGCTCGATGGAGAGAGATACTTTTGTGTGCTAGCCACAAGGAGAGGACTTGAGATAGCGTGGATAAGGTCACTTCAAGATAGCGTGGAGAGCCCAGATTGGAGGCCGAGTTTTTGTGGGGAGTGTGTCTTGGTTTGAGGGTTGTTTGAGGGTGAAAATAGGTCCTAGAATAGTTATGTCTTAAGGACCGAAGTGCTGGAGGCTAGGCTGAGCTGAGGAGGCTCCTCACAAGCCTATTTCGGAGGCATTTCAGGAGTGTCGAAAATCTAGAGTGAAGGTAGCAGTGCCTTGTTGGAGGGACGTAGGAGAAAGGGTTTGCTTGAGGGCTTTTTTGTCATGGGACAACCCTCAAAAGAGGTTACTGTAGGCAGTTTGAAGGGCTCTAAGGCAACCACTGTCATAACAGGGAGGACAGTCTTTGTCAAGGTCTAGACCCATACATCGCAGCGTGGAGGGAGATCCTTTCACCAAAGGACAACCGCATTCCTTAGGAGCAATTCTGGGTAGGAATAAGGGTTGGAAAATGGATTGTCATGATGCCCTAGTTTGCAGTGGTGGAGCAACCTTCAAACAGTTGACAAAGGTATATATTTTATTGAATGTTTGCAAGTATTGGATCCTAGTTTAGATCAAATTTGGATCAGCTAAGGGAATCATGTGGAAGTCACGGAGGAGAGGTAGATCTGGTGATTAGATGCCCTACACTAGTGACATATTCCAAAGTGATTGAGCAGCAGAAGGTTGTTGTGCATTAGGTCAAAGTGTTGAACCATTAGGGGAATTTTGAGGTCTAAAATGGGCCTCCTAAGGAAATTATAAAATAATTATGGAAATAATGAAATAAGATTGATTACATCATTAAATTTTAGAGGGAAAAAAGAAAAACTATTTTTTCAACTCATATTTTCAACTTATGTCCCCATGGGTTTACTCAAATTTCGAGCAAGAACACTCGTTGGATGAAAAATTTTATTCCTCATCCAAGGAGTACCCATGTTGCATACTTTTGACAGACCCTACTACACAGAAAACTAGAAATACATGAAAAGACGTGACATTAAATACATTTTTAATGTATTTCACATTTTTGTGTGTTATGGTCCATCGAAAGTATGCAACATGGGTACTCCTTGGATGAGAAATTAAATTTTGCATACAATGAGTACACTCGCTCAAAATTTGAATAAAACCTTAAGGAGATAAGTTGAAAAAGTAGTTTTAATATTTTATTATTTTTTAATCTTTTTACTTTTTTACTCCAAAAATGGTGAATCATCCCACATGGTTGACATAATCATCTTGAATCCTATTGGTTCTTATAAAGTTTATTTTGGTTGTAAATTTTTCTTATGAGGCCCATTTTAGACCTCAAAATTCCCCTAATGATTGCTTGGGTCAGTTTGTGGGCTACTTGTAGGAGGCCTTAGGTGTTGTTTGGAGGAGCCCACTTGGATTGTTGGGAGGCCTACCAAGCAGCCAAGGTGACAGTAGACACATTAGATCAAGAGGAAAGAGGACAAAACAAGGTATTTTGTAGATGGACCCATGTATGATGGATTGATGGTGTCCTAGGCGAGGACACATTGATTAGCCTAGATTCGTGCAATAGCTCCTCTATTACAGGAGAAAAGGGTAGATTGGTGAAGTTTGTGGGCAGCCGTGTGTAAGGGTGTCCTAGGTGTAGGGATGCTCTAACTAGGTGTAGATGCTATAGCATGGACTTAGTCACTTATGGACTATTGGAGGGCAGTGTGAGAGAAGACCAAGTGTGGACGAGATTGGGCACTTATAGTCTGTTGGAGGACAATGTGATAATGCCAAAGTTGGAGCTTGGTGAGCAACACCTTGATTGACATAGGTGGTTGCAAGAGAGGAGGTTATTGAGCTCAAGGGTTGATGAACTAGAGGAGCAGTTATGGGGCTCAAGACTTGTGTGTGGAGAAGGACTTCTATAGCAAATGATGGGTAGCCCTCATAGCCCGTGTTCACTATGAGAGATGGAAATATTGTAGTGATAGGTGTCAATCCTCCATTCTCTATGTTGATCTTCATGAGAGAGACATAGGAAGACCATAGTGGGTTGAAGTCCTTGAGTAGCTGAGGAGTAGCAGTGGGAAATTTATAGTTATTCACAAGTGGAGCTGTGAACAAATCGAAAGGAGTCTCAATGTGCTGTGGCCTTGATGGATGAAGGCACGACTAGAGAGTAGATTAGATAGCCGAGATTCAGTGGCCAGATGGACTTGGAGCATTGATAGAGGCAAGAGTTGCAAATCGAGAGCTGAAGGACAGCGCTGGTACAGGGTATTACCAAGGCAGTTGTGAGGAGCTCTACATCAATTAGACAGTCAAAGTATCTTTTTGAGGGTAGATTAGTTGTCAATGGACTGGCACCAAGCCCTAGTTGTGTATCTTGTACTAAGGGCCATTATCTGTGGTACGAGAGCCCTAGACTATTGTATTATATTTTGTTAATATAATGAAGTTGCATTGAAAAAATAAAAATTTATCTATGTTTTGTGCATGTGTGATTCAGTGCTTTATATTTCCTCTGTGCAAGGTAGTTTATGGTTGAGATTCTTGGTTTGGTAGCGTTAGTGATTTAAGAATCTAACTTGGACCCGAGGTTGTGGAAATTCAACAGTGACATAATATCAATCTTACCATGGGGGAATATGTATTGAATAGTCCAATTCTTTCCATTCTAATGGGAGGTGTTGATGTTTTATTAGGAGTCCAATGGTTACAATATTTGGGGACAACAACTTTTAATTTCAAAAAAAACTCTTGAAATTTTATTGGGAAGGAAAGCAAATTGAATTAAGGAGCATCATAGGGAAACTCGGAAAGAGAATCAATTCTAATGGGATAACAAAGCTTTTAAAGAAATAATAATGAGGCATAATTGATGAAGCTCATCAATTGATACATTATAAGGGCCATGATTCCATCCTCCAACTTTATAACTATCTCTTTTTCACATTTATTTACAATTTTGTAATATTATTCTTAGTGAGAAGGGTAAAAGACGTTTTTCTTTGTCATGTGGCCTAATATGGCTTAATTGTAGGAAATGGAGCATTTTTCAGATAATTTCTATGCAGGAGCTCGGAGTAGACAACAAGGAGAGATTCTAGGGGGTTGTCCACCTCTTTAACTCCTTCAATCAACCTAAGATCACAACACTCTCTCCCTCATCATCTCAATATCATTGGAATCCAAGCAAGATGAGGTCATTGGAAGCCAAGAAAGTGCAGTTAATGAGGAACAAGATCCACCATTCTTGAGTCATTGGAGACAAAATATTTGTATTTTCTAGGGAGATACTAAATGCTAACCTCTTGTATAAATAAACATGTAAAATAGCTCATTAGGATTCAAGTTTTGTTTTTCAGATAAGTATCTATTGAGATCAAGTACTTGGCACTGTTCGTTTCTACAGTTATGTGATGTATTAGACATTGACGCAATGATAATAAGAAGTTATTTATTGGTTCATTACTGAGTTAGTTCCAGAGGGCTAAGGCCCTTGGGTTTAGACCCAACCCTAGTGGATTAGGTCCCTCTTGTGTATTTTTATTGCTTTTTATTTTAGAGTGCTTATTATTTTCTTGTATTTCATTAGAGAATAGTCCATCAAAAATCTGTGATTGCAACCTCTACCTCATCTCTCACATGGGAGCATGAATAGAAGGATTTACAACCATGGTCCAATTTTTTATGTTTATGATTTATTAGAAGAAGATTGATGTTGATTACCTTGTTTTCATGTGCTTGTTGTAGCCTAGGAGTTGATTTATTGATCAGGTTAGAGTTTTGGCATAGATTAGATAGCATCTAAATTCAACTCACCTTTTCCACTATTAGTTGTTTCATTTTGTCAATGATAAATGGGTATATGCATGTGATGATTACAGGGTTGTTTTGATTTACAGGTAAGGGCACCTTCACCACCTCCATCTTGGACTTTCTCACCTTCTCTTATGAATCCAAAATTCTGTCCTAAAAGTTTTGTTCATGACATTATTTTCCTAGACCACCGTGAGCATCTCTCCAAGTGAAAAACATGCCTTCAAAAGGCTCTAAGCTTGGCTAGGGGATTTTTCCAACCTTCATTCATTTACCTCAACCTCCATCCACCTTTCCATACCCTGGACCCATCATTTCCACCTCCTAAACCTTCTCGAAAACCTTCATGTAGCATTACAAGCCTTCCTGTAGCAATACAAGGCACCTATAGCAGCTTCCTGTAGCACACATGTAGTATCTTGTTTCTTCACTAGTTTTGACCTTTTCTACAACTTGGACTTAGATTAGAAGGATGTTGACCCCTAGCTCTAACTCCATTATCAAGGGAAAATCCTAGGCCACTCCAAACCCTCCTTTTCCTTCACTACAAAATAGAATAGAGTTAGTTCCCTTATCACAGATTTGGAACAAGTAAAACATTGATTGATATGCAAGTGTGAGCTATATAGATGATACATATAACCTTGAGTTATGAGTTGGTAGTTTAGCTTCTTGTTTGCAATTAGACTTAATACCTAGATGGTTGATTGCAAGATAATGTAGTTTCCTTTATGCAAGTAGTGTATCTCTTTTCTTTTCATGAATTGATTCAATCGCATTTTCAAGTTGAAGTGAATAGCATGTCCCTTTGGATAGTTAGAGATAGATTCTAAATTTCACCTTCATAAGCTAGTTTTCATTCTAATTCAGTAGGAGGAATGGTCTTGGAGAACTATTCGTCAAATGTCCTAGTTGAGGTTGGCATGGGTGAAATCCCATCTATTATGCATATAGCACTATCACCTAAAAGTTTGTACGAACCCTAGGTTGATAAATAGAGTTGAGGATCCCTTGGGAGTCACAACACTCTTGCTGCAATACGAGGTATCGCCACTTTTTGGCTTTGTTTTCGGGGAGCTGTCTAGGTAGATGTTATTTATGCTTAAGAATTTTTTTTCTATTTTGCATATAGTTTTGAGAAAGTAACATAAAAGAAAAAGAAAAACAGAAAAATTTCTTTCATGCCTCATATGAGTAGAGATACTCAAGGAAAAGTCTTACCAAACACCCCCATACCCTCAAGTAGTCAACCTTCACTCTTCTTCAGTGATTGTCAGTTTCCCTCTCTGACTACAGGGGAGTTAGAAGACCCTCTAGGTAAGAAACCTAAATTTTTTGAAGAACCTATTGGGGAAGGAGAAGAACCCACTTCACCTACCCAACCTATGGCTTAAAATAGGAATGATGAGGTTTTCCCTATCAAGGAGACTAATGGATAGGCTAGAATGAAGAATATAAGACCTACTTCCCTTCTACACTTCCATGGCTTAACACCTAGAGATCCTAATACCTTCGTTTTTTAATTTTTTTTTGTCTGTATGACCTATGACTATTCCTAATGACCAAAAGTTAAATTTATTCCCCTCTGCCCTTAAGGATGCAACCTTGCGATGGTTTATGGGTCTGCTTGGAGGTGGCATCACTACTTGGCCTCAAATGTAACAAGCCTTTAATGACAAGTACATGGACTATTGTAGTTCCAAAGAAACCAAGGAAGAGATATTTAGAATGACTCTTGGACATGATGAATCCAAATAAGAATATGAGGAGATATTTAAACTCAGTTATAGGAGGTTCATATGCACCCTTGATCCTGAATCACTCAAACTAGTTCTTCTTTGAGGGATCATGGAAGACATGTTGGAGACCCTCAACATGCTATCTGGGGGAGATATCTATCAATTATCCTATGATGACATTAAAACTATGTTCGAGAATCACTCTAGGGCTACTCGAAAGAAGGGTAGGGCTAGTCAAGGCTTGGCCAATTCCTCTCCTTCTATAACATCCATCAATAATGAGACTGGGAACATGTTGGAGGACTTTAAAAGTGAAATGTTGCATACCTTTTCTTTGCAAATGGATACCATGCAAACCAAGAGGAAGCAAAGAGAGCCCTAGCCATTTTTTCCCTAAATCCACTAGAAATCACCTTAGAAATTAATTCCCATTAAATGTCATAGAGCCATGCTCAATCTGTGTGGAAAACCATGCTGTAGATAAATGCCCTTCTTTGTCTGGGTTAAAAATTGCATACCAAGGGGTAGCTCTGCTTTATAAATCAAAGGAGGTCTCAAGGACCTCATCCATACCAGCAAGGCATGGAAGGTGTATCCTACTCTTATTACCATCTATACTAGAATGCACCCTTGCCACCCTTTTACTCTTCCACTCATCGATCATGTCCACACCTCCTTCTTGGAATTAAGCTCCTTAATATCCTCCTCAACTTGTCAATCAACCATTTCAGCCATATGCTCCTCAACCTCCTCAATGGAACAACCCATTAACTCATCCTCAACCTCAGCCTCAACCATAACTCACTCATCTTGCTCCACCCAAGAAACCCCAAATGTGTGCTCAACCCAATCTGAACTTGAGTAACAAGCAACCACAAGAGGTCTATAGTGGATATACATCTTACCCTACCTATATTTTAGAGATCCAAGTGATCAACCTTAGGTCTGGAAGAGTGCTTCCAGATAACAATCCACCATCTCCACCTGAAGAACTTGAAGAGGAAAAGGAAGAGGATACCCCTCAAGTAAATCCACCTCGTTTTCCTAAGAGATTGATCCACCCTAGCCAACACATCCCAGAAGAGATTGAACTTCTTGGAGAATTTAATAACCTGTGTTAAAATACCCCTTCTCCAGGCTATTAAGGATGTTCCCATCTATAATAATCTTATCAAGAAGAAATTTTTCAAACACCCTAGGAGAAGAAAAAGAGACACCCCCACCATCAATGTTTTTGGTCAATTATCTAATTTGACGTCACGAAGATTGATTTGTCCAAAATACTTAGACCCTGGGAGTCAAGTGGTAGATGTGAACATTGATGGCATCATTTTCCTGCATACCCTGATTGATCTTGGGGCTACCATCAATGTGATGACTAAATACACCATGCTAAAGCTAAACCTCCAAGGAGTGTTGAGGAAGACCAATACAATGTTGAAACTTGCAGATAGATTGATCCAGGAGGATTCCATTGATTCAGTTGCACAGGTGTTCATGTGTCATAATCAGTGTTCAGTGTCATCGTCAATTCAGTTCAGCTTCTACAGTTCGACAGTATTGGTTATGGATCAGGTTGTTCAAGTAATGTTATGGTTTCATGGTGTTCAATTGATATGGGTATGTACCTAGCTTTTGACTTGTGTTCATCGACAGTTTCACCAGGATTGGTTGACGACATGTGTTTTGTCATTCATCTTCGCAGGTTTTGGTGTCGACCTAGGTGTCGTCCATTGTAGTGCTTCAATATGGTTCGTCGTCAGGATTTCATCGCAACTGTGGTTTGTGTCAACAATATGCATTGGTATGTCATCATGTGACAAATGTCGCTAATGTTGCTTAGTGACGAAATATTGTACAAGGGTGACAAATGTTTTATAAAAACCCTAATCTTAAAACTAAACCTAAATCCATGCATATGCATTAATACCTAAGAACTAAGTGTTCAACGTAAGTTCTAAGTCCTAAAATCCTATGTTCTAACCATTGCATTCAAAACATGCTACAAAACCTAACCCTAAATACCTAAGTCCTAACCATAGAACACTTTGTATAGCTCTTGGCCTAATGTTGTTGAAAATATAAAAACAATACAATTACAATGTATAGGCCCTAGCTGTCACCCTAACTGCAGCGGAACTGCGAAGGGGACAGGACCATGTGAACATGACTATGTCAATATTGTCGGGTTAACACTAACTGCAGTCCTAACCGTGTTGGAGACTGCCAGTATAGAATCGCCATGTAAACAGAGATCAGACCATCCGGTTAGCAATTAACCATCAAGCTTGAAGTTAGCATTAACCACCAAATGTTAACCACAGCGGAACCATAGAATTAGCATGTGAACAAAGTCTAGTTAGCCAAAGCTTTAGCCACAACATTCAACAGTTACCAGGAAACGGTTAACATCTAACAGGTTGGAGTTCACCGTTTGCGAAACCGTCGCCGAAACCGCTGGGGGGGATCGCCAAGGTGGAATCTGGTGGTTAGACCACTGACACTCAGATGCAGCAAAGGCAACCTCCGCCCGGTTAGCTAACCACCAGTGGTCAAATGCTTATCCAAAGTTATTTTGGGTGTTTTGTTGGATTTTGATGGTTTCAAACTAATCCAGCCACCATGTAACCTGACTATGTGTCAAATTACAACTAGACCGAGCCCAAACTTATCGAGATGACAGCCACATTCACCTCGAACCTAGAAAAGGTGGTTTTTTTGTATTTGTAGGCCTTTAAAAGGCAATTTTCCTTCATTGATCAGGAGGAGAGTGGTTTTGATAATTGTTTGCAAATTCTGGAGGTCATAGCAGTTTTGTTTTCAGTGTTACATGAGCATATTGAGTCGAAATTTGGTTCCGTAAGTAGCATTGGAAAGCTCGTTCAGAGGGCTATCTGATGACAGTGCTTAGGTGATCATAAGTGCCTGCGTGCACATTCAAACTGATCAAATCTCTGTGTAATCAAATCCTTCTTTTCATTCCTAATAAAAATGGTCGCCCATCTTGAAAGCGAACCCGGAGACGTATTCCGTCAAGGACGAACTCCATCATCAATCTCCCTATCTGGTCTCCCTATCTGGTATAACTATGTTTTTACTATTTTCACTTCTGTTATGCATCATATTTATGTTTAATCAGATGTCGTAAAGCCTTCTTCTCAAGCAATTTTCCTCAATTTTTTCACTTCCAGTTAACATTAAAACCATAAATGGCTAATCACTTCTACATCAGTTTTAGTTTATGATCACATTTCAGATTATATAATTTGGTATCAGAGTAGGTTGCGTTTGTAGAATTTTCCATTGAATGTTAACCAAGTCAAAGTAGCAACGAGGAGAAGGAATCCTTAAGCAGATTGATCCAGAGATTAGAAAGTGACGATTCATTCATAAATCAACCATGTCAGGACCTGATGCAGGTGAAAAAAATGAAACTAAGATGAGTGAAAAACAATTTCAACAAGCATTCTTGATTATGCAGCAGATGTTGGGAGAATTGTACGAAGACAAGAAGGCAAGAGATGCAGCTTCTTCCTCAAAGACATTGAAGAAGGACAAAGGTAAAGGCAAGGCTAATAAACCTCCTTCACCTCCATCATCTCCATCATCCTCTTCTTCTTCTTCTTCTTCCAGTATAGAATCTGAAATGGAAAAGAAACCTAAGAAAACAACTCTTTTGAAATTTGATGTTAAATTTGAGTTACATGTTTATGATGGCGAAATGAATCCTGAAAAGCTAGATAACTAGATTAAGCAGTTAGAAGTATATTGTTACATTTAGAACATTTCTAGCGATAAAACTAAAATTTAGCTAGCTACACTTAGAATGGGGGGAACAACTTTAATCTGGTGGGAAAGTAAAACTCAGATAGATGTAAAGCGTAAAGGAAAAGTCATCTCTTCATGGTCTAAGTTTTTAAAATCTCTTAGGAAACAATTATATCCTTTAGGATACATGCAGCAAGCTATTATTGATTGGTAGCATCTGAGGTAAGGTAAAGGGAAAAGTGTTCATGAGTTTACTCAGGAGTTTAGAAAGAAAGCATTGGCGCTTGGTATTTCATTAGATACATGTGAAAGTTTGTTAAAATACATCGGTAGTTTACATTCATATTTGCAGCATACATTATTGATGTTTAATCCTGATGATTTTGATGAGTTTTATGTTTAGGCCATACATATTGAATCATGTGGCAGACCATTCAAGTTTTCATCATTTTCATCCAAAGATTTGGAAACCAAAGATTCCAATGATAGTAAGGGGAAGAACATTTTGAAGAGAAAGAAATCAGCGATCGTTAAGAAGGAAAGACCTACTTGTTCTCATTGCCAGAGAATCGGTCATGATGAATCGAAGCACTAGAAACTTCATCCAGAACTTAATCCCAAAAGTTCCTTAAGGAGAAGGATGAAAAGAAGGCCATTGTAGCAGTCCAATAGGATCTAGGTTCAGATTACGACATGTAAAAAATTTTACACTGGTTCAAGTTTGAAAATTATTGCATCTTCTTCAAACATAAATCCTTCACATGAGGATAAAAGAGTTGAATTGTTTAACATAAGGATAACTTCTAAGCATACAAAGATAGATACAATGTTTGAAAGTGGATCACAAGCAAATTTCATCTATGAATATTTAGTTAAAAGTTTGGGTTTGGAAACACGGAACCATCCAAGACCTTACCCATTAGGATGGCTAAATAAATCAACTCAGATAAAAGTCACCAAACAGTGTCGATTAAGATTTTCCATTATAGATAATTACATTGATGAAGTGGAATTAGATATGGTTCCAATAGACATATGTGGAGTTGTATTGGGAAGTCCTTATCTTTATGATCGTGATGCAGTATTTTACAGGAGAGAACATAAATATCACCTTAAGAAAAATGGGGTTGAATTTATTGTCAGGGCACATCAAAGTAAAAATCTCTTGAATTCAGTTAATTTTAATCAGATGAAGTGATTAATAAGTTCAAACAAGAGGTTTGTAATCATGTGTGTAAAGGATAAACATAATAATCAACATGATTCTTGTTTAAGTTATGCAAATCAGCTTAAATATGGTTTGATTAAAGAGATAGAAACTCGTTCCATTCTATTTAAAACCAAACATCTTATTCATAAGTAGGGATTACAACATGAATTACAGTGTGTACCGAAATCTCCTCTTCCTAATGTTAGAATGAAGCAATTCAGTTTAAGTTTGGAACTTAACAGTTTCAGGAATATAGATCAGTATTAGGGAAAGTCAGAGTTCAATTTCTCTTGTATTGTGTCGCCATGTCATGTCTCAAATAGTTTGGAAACCTATTTTCAAGTGGAGAGAAAATCTATTTGTTTTCATATCAAAGCCTTTTCTAAAGTAGTGTAAAAGTGTCTAATGGAAACTTATGCATCAGATGAAAGTGATAATCAATGGAAACATCATTTAATGAATGAAGAAAAAGTGATTCAAACAAATCAACAGCTAATTCAATACTTTCAAAATCAAACTAAGTTGTAGTAGATTTCACCTTACAGTTGGATAAGTTCACTGCAGCGAGTTCACATAGTAATCAGGAATCAAGAAAGTATAGCTGGTTTAACGCCAAGAATATCTTTGATTGTCTATTTCATTCTGCAAAATAGATTGTTTATACATGTTTATGGTATTAAACAACATCTAGTAGAGACTGTTTTCAAAGATTGTGAATCACTAATTCATGGTTCTTCGTGGAAAGAATTCAATTTCCATGTTGATAACAAGTTGTTTTCCCATCATCGCAAGTTGTTCATATTGTGGATGGATGAAATAGGTCACCGACTCAAAAGGTGCCATGGTCAGCATCATCAGGGTCATCACTTGCAAGTGATTGATCGAATGTATTGGTACATCGTTAGGTCAAGGTGGAAAGAGAGGGAGTTCTACCCTCATCGACTATTTGTTTAGTCAAACTTTTGTGGTCCAAAATCTTTCAAGTGGAGAGGAATGATCTAGGAGGATTCTATTGATTCAGTACATAGATGTTCAAGTGTCATCATCAATGTTCAGTGTCGTCGTCAATTCAGTTCAGCTTCGACTGTTCAACAATATTGATTATGGATCAGGTTGTTCAGGTAATGTTATGGTTTCATGGTGTTCAGTTGACATGGGCTTGTACCTGGATTTTGACTTGTGTTCATCGACAGTTCCGCCAAGATTGGTCGACGACATGTGTTTTGTCGTTCATCTTCAAAGGTTTTTGGGTCAACCTATGTGTCTTCCATTGTAGCAGTTCCATATGGTTCATCATCATGTTGTCATTGTAACTGTGGTTTGTGTCGACAATATGCATTGGTATGTCATCATGCGACAAATGTCGCTAATGTCACTTAGCGATGAAATACTGTATAAGCGTGACAAATGTATTATAAAAACCCTAATCCTAAAACTAAACCTAAATCTCTGCATATGCATTAATACCTAAGAAATAAGTGTTAAACCTAAATTCTAAGTCCTAAAATCCTATGTTCTAACCATTGCATTCAAAAAATGCTACAAAACCTAACCCTAAAGACCTAAGTCCTAACCATAGAACACTTTGTATAGCTCTCAGCAAATTGTTATTGCAAATAGAAAACATTACAATTACAATGTACATGCCCTAACCATCACCCTAACTGCAGCAGAACCACAAAGGGGACAGAGCCATGTGAACATAACTGTATCAAGACTGTCGGGTTAACACTAACTGCAGTCCTAACCGCGTCGGAGACCACCGTATAGACATCATCATGTAAACAAAGATCAGACCGTCGGGTTAGCAGTTAACCATCAGGCTTGGAGTTAGCATTAACCACCAGATGTTAACCGCAACGAAACCATGGAATTAGCATGTGAACGGAGTTGCATAAGCCAGAGGTTTAGTCACAACATTCAATAGTTATTGGGAAACAATTAACATGTGATAGGTTGGAGTTCACCATTTGCAAAACTGTCACCAGAACTGTTGGGGGAGACTGCCGAGGTGGCATCTAGTGGTTAGACTGCCGACACTCACATGCAACGGTTACAACCTCCACCTGGTTAGTTGACCACCAGTGGTCAAATTCTTATCCAAAGTTATTTTGGGTGTTTTGTTGGATTTTTATGGTTTCAAACTAATGTGGCCACCATTTAACCTGACTAGGTGTCAAATTACAACTAGACCGAGCCCAAACTTATTCAAATGGAAACCACATTCACCTCAAACCTAGACAAGGTTGTTTTGGTGTATTTGTAGGCCTTTAAAAGGAATTTTTACTTCATTGATCAGGAGGATAGTGGTTTTGATAATTGTTTGCATATTCTGGAGGTCATAGGTAGTTTTGTTTTGTGTTACAGGAGCATCCAGAGTGGGAATTGGGATCCGTAAGTGGCATTGGAAAGATCGTTCAAAGGGCTATCTGATGAAAGTGATCAGAAGTGCCTACATGCATATTCAAACTAATCAAATATATGTGTGATCAACTCCTTCTTTTCATTCCTAATAAAAACGATCGCCCATCTTGAAACCGGACTCGGAGACGTAGCCCATCAAGGACGAACTTCGTCATCAATCATGTTGTCTAGTATAATTGTGTTTTTATTATTTTCACTTCTGTTATGCATCGTATTTATGTTTAATCAGCTGTTGTAAAGTCTTCTTCTCAAGCAGTTTTCCTCAATTTCCGCACTTTCAGTTAACATTCAAATCATAAATGGCTAATCACTTCTACATCAGTTTTAGTTTATGATCACATTTCAAATCATAGATCTACAGTAAAAATTGTTAAGGATGCCATGGTCTCTATTGAATCTTGGGAGTATCCTACTAACTTCTTAGTTATCTAGCCCAAAACGAAGTTCAATGGTTATCCTCTCATTTTATGAATGCTATGGTTAACCATTGTTTATTCTTACATTAGTTGCAGGGCTAGAAATATGACCATTAAGAATGGACATTTGTCTAAACAAGTGGTATTGTATCCTCCTGCTCAGCCATCCATTGAGCATGACTTACCCTTGTGGCTAGAAAAGGAGGAGGAAGATGATATGTATCATACAACATCCTACCCAATATGTAACTTAGATGTTGTCATACGAGGGGGAAAACCTGATGAAAACGACCTCATTGAACAGATCGTTCAGAACCAACCCCCTAATACCATCCCTCTTGATGAGCTCGTGAAATAATCTGAGAGTAGTCTTTGGACTAAATTATTCTCAATTGACCCAAGTCTTTCCCATGTCAAAACTATGGAATTTGTCCCATCTAGAACCTTGAAGATTAGCCCCTTTCTCTCATCCAACCAGGAAGAAAAATTATGCAATATGTTCAGAGAACTCTTAGATGCCTTTGCTTAGAACTATAAATAAATGAAGGGGGTGCATCCCTTGGTTTGTACTCATCACATATACATCAAGGAGGGATTAAAACATATGTGCCAACCTCCGAGGATAATGAACCCAACCCTCAAAGACATAGTAAAGAATAGTCACAAAATTTGTTGGATGCAAGGTTCATATACCCCATCTCAAATAGTGATTGGGTGTCCCAACTAGTCTTAGTCCCAAGAAGAATGGGAAGTGGAGAATCTATGTGGATTATAGAGAACTAAACAAGGCCACAAAGAAAGACCATTTCCCTTTTCCTTTCATTGATCAATTTTTAGATTGTCTTGTAGGGAAGAAGTTCTTCCCTTTCCTAGATGGATTCAGTGGTTACAATCAAATATAGATCAGCCTCGAGGACCAAGAAAAGACTACATTCAAATTTCCTTGGGGTGCCTTTGCTTATAGGTTCCTCCCATTCGGTCTATGTAATGTCACTTCCACTTTTCAAGGGGAAGTTCTGAGAATCTTTGTTGAGCTTGTCCGTGACTATGTTGGGATCTACATGGATGATCTCACTCCCTATGGGTGTGACTTCCTAGAGGATCTCTCCAATCTGGGTAAATTCCTGAGAAAGTGCATTGAAATGAACCTCTCATTGAGTACTGAGAAATGTGAATTCTTAATGAATGTAGAGACTTTCCTTGGCCATTCAATATCTCAGGAAGGGATACAAGCATACCCAAACAAGATTTCCATCATAAAAAGGGTCCCTACTCCTCAAAAGTAGAGGGATATTATTAGGTCCCTATACTACTAGTGTAACCCCTTATTGTTATTAGTACAACCCCCTTATTATATTGTTGTGCCCATGTAGTCCCCATATAGTTACTATTGTGCCCCATAGAAGCCCACTATTGTTATTCTTGTGCCCTTACATTATTATTGTTATGTCGGCTCTGATTATATTATGACCCCTTAGACTCCTATATATAGAAAGGAGGTCTTGTCATTTGTAGCATCCCAGAATTGTTCACTT